>PVJH01001332.1:0-216524 GCA_004026705.1 Nesogale talazaci | reverse complement strand
TTTCTACATAAACTATCAATGCAAATCATATCCAAAGCCAAAGGAGAGGATAGTATCAGAGTCTAAATTGTGGGAAATTGGTTTTAGAAGGCTATAGATGACAGTGGGTACCCAAGATACATGTATGGGATTTGCTTAGGAAATAAGTCTCCAGTGATTTCTCTCAATCTCTAATAGGGGGATGAGAAGAAACTAGTTACCAGAGTACATTGGAGAGAGGACTATATTAGATCAAAATGATACACCTGACTTGAATGGTTAAAACATTTTCAGTTGATCTCCCCTCCGATGCATGTTAGGCCTGATCTGGTTTTCAACATTTTCTGTATTTTTTAAGTTTCTGTTTGAACCCATAGGGACAGCACATAAAATAAGAATTTCTAGGTGATACAGAATACTGTGAGGCAGGGGGTAAAAGGAGCTGATTGTCAAGGAGTTCAAGCAGAACCCCATTTTTAATCATGTCCCTTCTTTGGGGGGGGCTTAATACATATAGCATATAATTCCATATTTCAACCACATCAAGTAGAATTGTACAATTGAGACCAGAATCAGTTTTTAACCATTATTATTCTACATAAACCTAATGACATCATCTTCCTTTTGTCGCCCACACACTACCATTGTACCCCCCCACCCCCAACCCCTTATTTCACATGCCATCCCTATAGGTTCATCAATCATGGGTTTCATATACCAAAAAAACAAAAAAAAGGAAAAGTATATTACACAGCTTCAAGAGGATTATCTTCACTGACATTACACCTTCTGGGATAGATACACTGTGCTATGAACAAACAAAAACCAACCAGCCAATGCAAACCAAAACTACAGCAAAATTTGGAAACCAGATCAGGTACAGCTCGCATCATGGGGGGATCTACTGACATTGTTTTAGCAGATGTTTAGGTCAGATTTATGCCAGGAAAAGAATGTTTTTAAATTGATTGTGATAGCAATAGTAAAACACTGCTTGATATGATAGAATGATGTTATGTTTGTACTAACTCCCAATAAAATGATTTTTAAAAAATAAGATAAAATAAAATGCCTTTTACTAGATATCACTAAAATAGTCAAATATTTTGAATAAAGATAGTAAAACAGCAGGAGAAAAACTAGATAACTAGATCTCCTAAAAATTAAAAACTTAAACCATCTAAGGATTTCTCCAAACAAGTAAAAAGGGAACCTACAGATTAGGGGGGACATGATGGTAATGTCAACCCTAATGCCTAAAATGTTTAGAAAACATCAACACCTCAGCATCAAAAAAGATAAACAACCCAGTATAAAAATGGACAAGGAACATTAATAAACACTTCACCAAAGAAGACATTCTGTTGGCCAGCCAATCTACAAAGAGATGGGATGATTATTCTCTGTTTGAGAGAACCATTACCACTGAGTTGATTCAATACATAAACAAGATTGTAAATCTTTATGTGAGTAGACAGTCTCATGTTTTTCCTTGGAGTGTCTGGTGGGCTTGACCTATCGACCTTGTGATTAGCAGCCCAACTGAATCCATAGCACCACCAGCAAGATAGAGATAAACACAAAAATGAGCTATCTGTTTTACCTTAAGAAATCAGCAAGGTTTAAAAATAAATATTGTAAAGTATTACAACCACAATGGAAAATGGAACAGCATTTCCCTAAATTATTAGAAATATAGATATCATATGTTCCAACAATCCCACTACTAGATACATATTCTAGAGAAATAAGCAAAGTGATATAGATAAATACAGGTACACTCTTGTTCATCACAGCATTAATCATGATAGCAAAACTATAGAAACATCCTGAGTGTTTATCAACAAATGATTGAATAAATAAACTATGGTACATACACAATATACCATACAACATTTAAAAAATGATATATCTAAGAAATACTACACAGAATGGATAAACATAGAGAAAATTACTAGGCTAAGGAAATCACTTATAAAAGGAGAAATATTGTATGATAGCACTATAATAGTCAGAGGTTTACACACCTAGGTAGACTAATTCCAGAGACCTCCTATTAATGGTCTTAGTATCCTACCCCCTGACTGATTACCTTGCATGGAAAATGTGAGAAAATAGTGAAAGAGGATAGAAAATCTGATAAGAAAGAAATCTGTCCTCATAGATTAAAAATAATAGTGAAGGTAAAATAGAATAAACAAAAATCTGGGTGAAACTAATTTGTGGAAAATAATATTTATGTGATCTCAAAGTGTACCACCCAAAATTATTCACTAATTATAAAGAATGAAAAAAGATAACTCTATAAAGGAGAACAATGGTGGAAACCAATTTGGACAAGTTATCAATAATGACAGGTCAAAATGAAACCATTGATATCATTAATGAGAGATATACATAAAGCTCACCTGAATTATGATGAAATAGCAGGTAAATGATATCTTTCTTCAAAATTGCCAATATCATAAAATATACCACTAAAGCAGGGTCATAGCTAAAGACACATAAGCAATTTCAATGCATGATTCTTAATTGAGTGCTACACTGGAAACAATGGCGACAAAGATACTTTAGGAACCACTGGGGTTATTTGAATATGGAATCTATTATAGATACTGTAATTATTTTAATAATAAATTTCACAGTGGTTGGGTATTTTGCGATGGAAGAAGACATCTTAGATACTTTCAGATATATGTCACTATGCCTTTACTTTCAGATGATTCAGAAAAAATAAACTGAATATAAATGTATTTACCATTTGTATACATGCATATGTGTTCATGTATGTGTATGTGGGGATGAAAACTGGTAAATAAGGACGAAGAATATATGGGTTCATAGTGCATTAAATTCTGGGATTATTAATGATTTTCTTTTGTTTTAAAAATTAATGTCCAAGAATAATGTACATTATTACAAACCCAGATTTTAATGCAATACAGGACACACTTCTCTCCTACTAGGCTTTATGTGGTCAGTGGATAATATTAGTGTACAATATTGTATGCCCTGTTTTCCAGCTGGTTTCTAGGTGTTCCAAGACCACTTCTACCTACAGAGTTAGAAATGCTAAATGTGTTTTCCCTACTTCTATTGCCACCTTGGACCATAGGAACACAGGACTTACTTTGCAGACAAGGCAAGTTTCAAGGTGAATGGTAGTCAGGCATTGGGGTCAACCCTACTTCCACCCTGATGGAAATAGTCCATTGTTGCCTCAGGAAAAGGTACAAGACCACAGCCTTAGAGACATCTATAAAAGAGAGAGAGAGAGAAGAGAGATAATAAAAGGAGATTATTCATGCTTTTCCAAGTCATGAGTTTTACATTTTAATGTTAATAAATTATATCACTTAAAGGCAAATTGAAATATTAATTTTTAAAATTTAAATAGGGCTGCAATATTCAATATCGGCTTGAAATGGTGTGGATTGTGAATTGCAATTCCAACACATGATCCAGACTTTTCATTAATCAACAAAACTTTTCAATAGACTGCTTTTTAAAGAAGCTCTAGTTTTTTTTTCCTTAGAAGCTCTAGCTTTATAGAAAAAAAAAAGCAGATATTACAAAAAAGCACATTTACACCCCGAGCATTATTTATTTATTTGTTTTATATAATTTTATTGGGGGCCCGTGAAACTCTTATGTCAATCCATACATCCATCCATTGTGTGTAGCACATTTGTACATATGTTGTCATCATTGTCAAAGTATTTTATTTCTTCTTGAGCCCTTGGTAACCGCTCATTTGCCCCCTTCCCCCACCCTACCTCCCTCATGAACCCTTGATAATTTTTTAAAAAGTGTCTTGTCTTAGACCGACTGCTGTCTCCCTTCACCCACTTTTCTGCTGCCTGTCCCCCTGGAGGGGGTTACATATAGATTATTGTGATTGGTTCCCCCTTTCTCCTCCCACCTTCAGCTTACCCTGCTAGTATCACTATTCTCATACCAGTGTACATGCTGTGATGTAGTCAGATTTGCAAGGTAGAATTGGGATGATGATAGTTGGGGGACTGAGGAGGGGAAGGAAGTATTAAAGAACTGGAGGAAAGCTATATATTTCATTGGTACTGTACTGCACCCTGACGGGTTCATTGTCTGGTGAACATATGACTTTTCCCCGACTTAGTCTCCTCTAAAGATCAGATGCTTCCGACCTTCCAGACCGCTGGCTGCAGGGCTCATCCCTTGATGTTCTATTACAATAGATTACCTCTCCCTGAAGCCAGTTAATCATCAGTTTGATCTTAGTAGGAGAGGTTCACATCCTACTGTAAATGGGCTCTCTGAAGAGGCCAGAGGACAAGTCAAACCTGTTCTGTCATATCCAAAGTTAGGCTGCCATCATGAGTCTGAGCTTCACCCTTGTTACATGTGGGACCCCATACAGTCCCTTGCTATTATATGTATGTCCTTACATCATCTCTACCATCCCTAAACAACCTATAGCACAACCCTTTCCTGTGATGTATGTCCTTACCTGTAATTAGGGGTAAATATATAAGGTTTGGTCAGAATAAAGGAGCTCTCTCTGGATAGCCTCTCCTCCCCAAATCCTCCTCTCCTCCTCCTCCTGCCCACACTCTCTCCATGTGGACCATCAAGCGGGACTGAGTTGAGCATGCTACTATAGAATGTGTCTGACTCCATTATTTCTATCTCTCATAATTTCTATGACTCTACTATTAGCTTTATTTATTATCGCTGTACAATTGCACCTACCAGACCCATGATGATGTGTTAGAGGCTGATCCTCTGGCAGATCATCTCTCCCTTGTGACCCTTCTGGAAAGGGCTGTCCAATTGTCTACAGATGGGTTTTGGGTCTCCACTCTGTAGTCCCCCTCATTCACATTGATAGGATTTTTCTTCTCATTTGAACATTACTTCTTTTATTATTAACATCTTGCATTCATGTGGTGCTTTTGTTAGAATTGATAGACCACATTAAAACCAGTGGTGCAATGGTTAAGTGCTCACTTGGTATCCAAAATGTCATGAGCTACCAGTCACTCTGTGGAAGAAAACCTGGCAATCCGCTCTTGTAAAGTTACAAACTCAATGAGGATCTATAGCAGTGGTTCTCAAACTGTGGGTCATGATCCCTTTGGGGGGGGCATCAAACGATCCTTCCACAGGGGTCTCCTGATTCAGAACAGTAGCAAAATTACAGTTATGAAGTAGCAATGAAAATAATTTTTTGGTTGGGGGGGTCACCACCACACAAACAACTGTATTAAAGGGTTGCGGCATTAGGAAGGCTGAGAAGCACTGCTCCATAGAGTCATGATGAGTCTGAATAGACCTGCTGGTGCATACAGCAGCATTTCTGAAGTCCATGATTTATAAGGCCACCATAAATAGGAGCCCACTTGAGACAACTAACAAGATCGTTGACATTAGGACTTTCTGTATTATAAAGTCATTTGACTTTGGAAATATGACATGTCTATGATTCCATTTTGCAACAGAATAACTCCACTACCTTAAAAATGTCCTGTACATGGGCTAACAGGCAGGTTCAAAGTAAACAGGCAAATACTGTATAGCTTAAAAACAGAAAACACAGGAGTCAGTTGCAACCTTTCATCATACCTACTCAATGTGCATGCTGAGGGAAATAATCCAAGAAGCTGACTTATGAAGAACTCAGCATTAATACATACAGGTACAACCTTGCCTGATGAACCTGAGGAGTACTGGAAGCCTTTGCTAAAGAAGATCAAGGATTTCAACCTTCAACGTGGATGACAATCCAATGTAAATAAGACAAAATCCTCATAACTGGACCAATAAACAATATCATTATAAACTCAGATAAGAAGCCCCGGTGGCATAAGTGGTTGAATGCAGAACTGCAGCCCACGGGCTTGGCGGTTCAAATCCAGCGGCGGCTGTCAGGAGCGGCACTGGGTAGCGCCCACGACCACCAAAGGCAGTGATGCCCCCCCAAAAAAAACAAAACAAAAAAGAGCAAAGTTTTTTTATGGATTTCATCTTGCTTAGATCCATTCTCAATGCTTACACAAACAACAGTCAAGAAATCAAACAACATATGGCATCGAACAGATATTTGACACAAGATTTCTTTAAAGTGCTGAAGACCATCAATGTCATTTTGACAATTAACCTGGCTTAAATCATAGTACATTCACTTGCCTCATGAACATGTGAAAGTTGCACATTTAATAAAACAAAAAGTTGATGCATTTGAGTTAGGGTGGTGATGAAGGATACTAAAAGTACCATGGATTCCCAGAAGAAGAGACAAACCTGTCCTGGAAGAAGTACAGCCAGAATCCTCTTAGCAGTCTAGATGAAAAGATGTTACCTCACACTCATTTTGAACATGTTGTCAAGAGAGAACAACTCTGGAAAAAGGACATGATGCTTGGTAAAGTAGAAGGCCATCAACAAAGTGGAAGATGCTCAAGGACATGGATTGACATCGGTTACAACAATGGGCTCACTGATAACAATGATGAGGGTGGCAAAAGACAAGGAAGTGTTCTGTACTCTTGTACATGAGGTGGTTATTCACTGAAAAGACTCAGTAGTACCCAACAACAACAAAAATATCGTGCACTTCATCTATGTGTCCATCTCTCCCCGATACAGCTCCCTAGTTAAGGCAATCATTTTCAGTTTGATTTTTCCAGAATGTCATGTAGTTTGAATCACATGGTAGGCAGACTTTTCAGACTTCCTTTTTTCTTGAAAGATGTATTAAACGTCATTTTTTAGTTTCACAGTTCAACTCATTTGATTGACATATAATAGTCCATTATTTGGATACATCAGTTTATCTGTCAACATATTGAAGGATACCTGGGTTGCTGTACACTTTAATTTTAAATGAAGGCAGACATCAAGAGGTATGAGATGATAAAAAAGGGAACATGACCTTTGCGTAATGAGTTAGGTGCCTCAGTTAGGTGCCTCTGTTGAGGAGCAAGGATTATATGGTGATATCCCAGGAAGGATGAAATATGCTGCATAGGAAGCTCTTCAACTGAACCCTAACTTCTTAGGTTCAACAACGGTCTCATATGGTGTGGTATGAAAAGGATCCTGTGTTAATATTTATTTTCCAGTTTTCTAGAGAGGATCTCTGAACAATTCTTTCAAAGTGGTTTCCTAGGCAACAGATTTTGTTTTTAATGTCTTGAAAGAGAATAGGAAGAGAGTAAATGCAAAAAAACAAAAACAAAAACAAACAAGACTGTTTTAACAATGTCCTGAAAATATGTGGAGGCAATTTCGGATTTGGGTAATGGGTGGCAGGTAGGAGAGTTTTAAAGTGCTGAATAGTAGTAATATCCTAGATTGATGGAATTATGGATGTCAAAACAATTTTTATGGGGGCCAGAAAGGAGGAAAATCATTAAGTCTCCATCATCTTAGAGACAGTACTATATTTATATAAATATAACTACGGTACTTTAAATGCTCTTCTGGCTAGGTTTTTAAAAGAAATGATGGAGTATGTTATTGGGGATTGAAGGAAAAGTAATGCTTTTCACATAATGCCAAAAAACTTGTATGATTTACTTAGAAATTTTGAAAGTCAAACTTAAAAGTGATTAACTTAAATTTCCCTGGGGATTTTACTCTCAGCATCATTATTATTAGACTACTTTGCATGTGAATACTTAAGGGTTTTCTCTGTTCAGAACAACTAGTGAAATGCCAACTCAATACATACCACCCTCACCCCTATGTCAGTCTCTCTTACTCACTCACTTCTCATATGTAAGTACCACATTCTCTAAGGTCTATGTTAAATTACAGCAGGAGCCCAAGCCCAGTTTTCCTGGTTGATGGGTTCCCTGTAAGGCAAGAGTCAGTGATGAGCTAGAGCAGCCACTGGTTAGCTTCATGGGGTGGGGGACAGGGAGCACAGTGGCAGAAAATGCTTCTAGAAAGAAAGAAAGCTGATCCATCACTATCTGCTCAGGGACACTTATCTTCAATCGCCCTTTGTCCCTGTCTATTTCAGATTGGTTTTACCTTCTTCCTTCTTGACCTTTTCCTGGCCAAATAAATCTTGGGTCCAAATGGACCAGCGTATCACAGTCTTATGAAAAGCAAACTAGTCTCCTGCTATGTAATTCCTAATTCATATATCACATGACTTTGCTGTAGCTTAAGCTTCCTTGACTCCTGCCACCTTGGTGGAAGATTTTAGATGATGTTATGGTGCCTTTTGGTTAATTTAAATATTTTCCCCTTCCTCCCTTGAATCCCTGTGACCTCTTAGATAACATGAAATCTCTTCTAAAAACATTGTTAAGGAAACTAATAAACTGTCTTTATGTGTGTATGGAAAAAATCATTTTACTGAGGGCCCTTAGAACTCTTGTAACAATCCATAAATCGTGTCACGCATATTTGTGCATATGTTGTCTTCATTATTTTCTAAACATTTGCTTTCTATTAAGCCCTTGGTATCAGTTCCTTTTTCTCTCCCTCCTTCCCACCATCATGAACCCTTGATAAATTATATCCTTCTTTTCATATCTTACACCAACTGCTGTCTCCCTTCTCCCATGGTTTCTGTTATTCATACCCCTATGGTTGGGGTGGAGGTGGTTATGTGTTAATCATTGCAACCAGTTCCCCTTTCTTCCCCTCTTCTCCCCACCTTCTTCTTACACTCCTGATCCTGTTACTTCTATTTTTATTCCTGAATTCTATGTGCAATGAGCTTGTATCTCTTACACTCTCTGTATGCATGCTCCAGGCTAGCCCACAGTGCAAGGCAGGACTGGGGTCATGATAAAGAGGAGTGAAGAAGCTTCAAGAAACCAGCAGAACTGTTCCCTGGTTGAATCATTCATTCAATCCTTGTGACCCTTCTGTGAGAGGATGTCCCACTGTCTACAGATGGATTTGAGGTCTCTGATCCGACCTCCCTCATTCTAAACAATATAGTTTTTTTGTTTGATTTCTGATTCCTGTTGCCCGATCATGTTAACACCTTAAGTGTGTACAGCTTGGTGTGTTTTTTCCATGTGGACTTCTTGTTTCTCTGCTGATAACCCTTACCAAGGGGCAGGGAACAGTTCTGGGTTCACCATTCAAGTGGAACAGTAAAATGGAAGGAAACAGAGTTGCCATTCCAGTAAACCTGAAAGGTGGGGATAAGCTCCAACACTTAGAAGTTCCCATCCAAAATCTAAGGATCATGGCTAGTACCCATAGCTAGGAGGGAAGAGACTCTACATAGATGTACCCAGAGGGCCATAAAGGTTGAGGGTCCAATTAGCTAACTTTGTTTTCCCCAGACATGATGTAAATCTTAACTCCAATACAAATATATGTAATTTAATCTGGAACTAAGGTTTTGTTTGCTATGCTAATGACGCCTATCAGTGTAGGATGTTTTAAGTCAATCTCATTATTCTCATATCTTCTAAATTATTCTCATCTTTTCTTACATTTTTTAAAGTTATGAATTAGGTTGGAGTTTTTATATCAGACCATCATTTTCACGTTCTACAACTTCAACAATTTATTAGTCTCTTTAGTATTACATAATCTGGTGTCAATTTGAAGGTTAAGAGTAGAGGAGTGGAGTGTAGTGGTCAATTGGGATATAGCTAATGAGGTCTCTCTGTGGGCATGGCCTTCTGCTGCAGATTCTGGGAACTCCTATCTTTCCTCTTTGGAGCTGATTCCTGAGAAACTCTCTATTGACAACTCTCTATTATGCTGATACATACCGGACCTTGGGAATTGTTGGAGCTACATGGAGACCCTTGCCAGTGTTGATGTGTCTCTATTGCCACTGGATCCACAAGAGTTCCCACTCACTGGCCTGTGATCTTCCTGTGTACAGTGTAATTGCATGTGTTTTGTGATTCTGAAGAGGACTTTATAGATTGGTATCAGACATATGGGCTAATATCTGACTTATGAACTTGATCTGGACTGGGCTGGAATATTTTCTCAATATTCAATTTCTCTTGTATATAAATCTCTTTTTAATACAGAGTGTCTATGAATTTGTTTCCCTAGTCTACCCAGACCAACACAACCTCCAATTAGCTAACTCTGCCCATTTTTTCCCTTCCCATTTCCTTTGTGTTGGATAATATTTTCTCCTTCACCAATTTGGTATCTTTAACCAATTACCTTACTACTTCCCTTTACTTCCAATTCCTTCCGATCCGGAAATCATTCTTTTGGTATGATAACCTTTATCCTATTTTTTTTGTAACAGCAATTGCCTCTTGTGGTATTTGCCTTTTTGTACATAGCATAATGTCCCCAAATCCATGCATATCATTAGGAGTTTTACAGTTTCATCATTATCTTTGGCTATGCATAATATGCCTTTTGTATTTGTACCATAGTTTATTTTTCTATTCTTCTACTGATGGCATTTTGACTGTTTTGATCTTCTTGTTATTGTAAATACTGCTACAATGAACCTTGTGGTGCATTTATCTGCTTTTGCTTGGTTCCTGATTTCTTTAGGAAAGAAACAAGTTTCTTTCAGACTTTTTATACATCAAGTGGAGGAAATACTGGGTCGTGGACAAACAAATATGTCTCAGAAGTATAGCCAGAATACTCCCTGAGGGCCAGAATGGAGAGACTTTATCTCATAAGCTTTGGATACATTGACAGGAAAGACTACTTCCTGCTGAAGGACATCTGCTTTGTAAAGTGGATTAGCACTGAGAAAAAGACTCTCAACAAGATGGACTGACACAGTGGCTGGAAGAGTGGACTCATACATAGTTGTTAGGATAGTAAGTGCAGATTTGGACAACGTTTCACTGTCTTGTACATACATATGTCACTATGAAAGGGAATGAACTCCATAGCACCTAAAACAACATGCTAGTCGAATTCCCAATTGTTTGAGGAAGCACCATACCAACTTTCACAGAGGTTGGATAGTTTTATAATTACATCAGCAATATATGAATGTTTTGATCTATCAATTCCTCTGTTATTTTCTGCTTTTTTCCTTTAACTTGGTGGCACAATGTTTCTACGTTGGGATGCTAATCAGAAGGTCAGCAGTTCAAAACCACCAGCTGTTCTGTGGGAGAAAGACAAGGCTTTCTATTCCAGGAAAGAGTTACAGTCCTGAAAACCCAGAGGGGCAATTCTATCTTTCCCTTAGGGTCACTTTGATTTGGAATCAATGACAAGGAGTTGGGTTTTTGATATCAGTACCAATGCAAGGCAGTATCTCATCATTTCCTTTCTCAAATGAATAATGATCAAAAGTATTTATTCATGTTTCCTGGGTGCCTGTATGTCTTCTTTGGTGAACTGTCTATTCATGTTTTCTACCCACTTTTAAATTGGATTGTCTTGTTGAAGAGTTCAAGTTTTCCATAGATTTTAGATATTAGTCCTTTGTTTGAAATAACTGCCAAAAATATTTCCCAGTATATTATATGAGTTCTTTTTTTTACTCTCTTGATGCAGCTGTTTGATTCGCAGAAGTGTCTTAATTTTAGGAGATTACATTATACCATTTTGCCTACTGTGTGTTTTCTCTTGTGTTTGCTAAAATGTTTATGCCACATGTTAGAACCCCTAAGTTTGTCTCTATTTTTTCATTTATGATATAATTCTAGAATTTACATTATTTAACTACCATAATGTCTAGAACAGTAGTTCCTAATGCTGTGATCCTTTCATACAGTTTCTCATGTTGTGGTGATGCCCCAACCATAAAATTATTTTCATTGTTACTTTATAACTTTAATTTTGCTACTGTTATGAATTGGGTGACCCCTGTGAAATAGTCATTTGACTCCCAAAGGGGTAGGGACCCACAAGTTGAGAACTTCTAGTCTAGAAGGTCAAGTTGATTATGTTGTGTAACTATTCTGTGTATTTAATGGACTTCTTGGCAATTATTTCATCATTTCTTGAGAATTCTGTATGGAAGTTTCCTACTATTTTTGTAGTATTCTCTGTTTCTCCTTTCAGTTCTATAATAGTATATTAATGCATTTAAAAGCTCTTTTACTGGGTGTATCAATTTTATTATAGATAGATCTTTTGCTCAATTGTCCCTTTAATAATTATATAATGCCCTTCTTGGTCTCTCTTCATGTTTTTTTTTTTTTTTTTAGTTTTTTTGACATCCCTGCCCTCTGGTGGTGGGAGTAGGAGGCTCAGCCTTTGCTCATGTGAGCTGGAATTGAACCTCCATCCCAGTGGGCTGCACATAACCACTACGCCACTGGGGCTCAACCCTCGTGTTTTTTTCTAAGGCTATTTTATTAGAAACTGATACAGATAGTCTACCTATCCATAGTTCCATATCATCAAGTAGTACTGTACTATTTATACCACAACAGTTTCAAGAAATCCTCTTGCTTCTTGAACTCCTTGATGCTAGCTCCATTTTAAGCTCCTCTTTCCCACTATATTCATCCCCCGGAAAACCTTATTCTACTTATTGTCTCTATATCAATCCAGGGTTACATATACCAAAAAAATAGAATGACTAATAAAAGTTCAAGAGGGTCACATCTAATGACAAAATACATCAGAGATAAACCCCAATGTGAAACACACAGCACACACACACACACATACACAAACAGAAAACATTGAAATGTTAGATAAATTCCAATGTGTGTTGGGGGATCAACTATCAAGGTTTTTTTTTTTAGTATGATGCACATTATCTGTGTATGAGAATTATACTGAGTTTTTAATAAATAAATGTAAAAGTGGGAGAACACCTTAACATATATTTATATATATATATATATATATCCTTTTTCATAAAACTATGGCTATAGTTTTTATTAAATCATTTTATTGGGGCCTCTTACAAGTCTTATCACAGTCCACACATACATCCATTGTGTCAAGCACTTTTGTACATTCATTTCCTTCATCGTTCTCAAAACACTTGCTTTCTGCTTGAGCCCCTGATATCCGCTCCTCATTTTTCTCCCTCCATCCTTGCTCCTCTTTCCAGCATTAATCCTTGATAATTTATAAATTATTATTATTTTGTCATATATTACACCATTTGAAAGTCTCCCTTCACCCACTTCTCCGCTGTCCTTCCCCCAGGGAGGAGGTTATATGTAGATCCCTACAATCTGTTCTCCCTTCCTACCCCACCTTCTCTCTACCCTTATATTATCACCCTTCTTTTCACTGGTCCTGGGGTGTTCTTCTGTCTTGGATTCCCTGTACTTACAGTTCCTATCTGGACTAGTGTACATCCTCTGGTCCAGCTGGATTTGTAAGGTAGAACTGGGATCATGATAGTGTATGTATGTGTGTGGGGGGGGGGGGGGGGGGGGGTGGAGAGGGATAGAAGTATTTAAGAACTAGCGGAACAATGTATGTTTTAACCATATAAATTAGGTTTATAATTTTGATCTCTAATCATCCTCTCTCCAACCCTCTCTTTTTGGTACCCAGTATATCCTCATCTCTCTATTATGGATAGAGGGAAATCACTGAAGGTTTATTTCCTATGTAGATTTCACGTATTTCCTATGTAGATTTCACAGATGTATCGTGGGCCAACTGCTGTAAGCCACTCCTTCTGCACACCAGAATCTCACAATTTAGATTCTAATTCTATTCCCTCTTTTGGCTTTGGGTTATATAATTTAAAATCCTCAAGTCAAAGATGTTGGTGTGCTTCTTCCATGTAGACTTAGATGACAGCTCAGTTAAATGGCTCCTTGTTTGGATCCAAGCCTTTAAGATCCCAGGTGCTATTTTAAATGGCAACCAGGCTATATCTCATTTCTTCGCCACACTCATGTCTTCTGTCTTCCTTTTCTGAGGGCAAGTATCAAGCAGGGCAATGATGTAAAACTAACGGTTCTTAAATTAGAGCCGGGATTAGTTTGAGTCCCAAATTCATACCGATGTCTATGGTTGTTTTGTTTTCTGACTTTGGTTCCTTTTAGAGATCTCCCAGTTAATTTATGGTAGAGAGTTTTGATTATCTCCCTGGAGTATAAAGATCTTCCATTAATATTGTCATTGGTTAGCCTCTGATACCATTATTTAAAATGAGAGAGACCATTGGGCAATATAGGTTAACTGCATATCACAATACCTGAATTGTCCACATTGCACAGAATAAATCTTTTTATACCTGGATGCTATTTATACAAACAATGGGAGTTGGGTGTCAGGAAAAATTTGCAGGCAGCCTAATAATCACTAATGATGTCAGTCGCAGATTTGCTGGAATAATACGTATTTTGATACAGTATATTGAGCATCGATGTACTAAGTCAATGCTTATTTGCCTATATACTGGGATAATTGTTTTCTGCTTTTTCAAACACTATGAATTTTCAACTTCAAGTCCTCAGGTTACAGGTGTGCTTAGGGAGAGTCCACTTCACTTAGGGACGTTTTACATCGCATCCCTTGGTGAGCTCATTGGAGCATATTAGGCACCTTGAAGGTCCAGGATACAATGCTCCAGCATTTTACAGAAATTGCCCTGAGTCTCCAGAGTGTGTCAGAAACTTAGGCCAATGTTATTAGTTGTATTTAAAAGTATTTTTAATTATCAACACCTCACCCCTTAGAGGTTGGTCTTCTGTGTTGTTTTGCCAACAGACATGTACTTATCTTCTTGCAGATCTCCGCCAGTCAGTTGGACAAAGAGTCTTTCAAATTTCCTGGCATGGACAAGTGAGTGCTCCCAGTTCTTCAGCTTGATGAAACATTTCAATGGACATTCAGTCAATTCCTGGAGCCTTGCTTTTGGCTTAATACGCTCAGTACAGTTTGAAAGTCTTCCTTTCTCACATTTGGCTCTTTTTTCATATTCTACCTCCTGAAATGGGGAACTGTTGACTAGTTCTTCTTAGTTCCATAACTTTCCATCTTCTCTTAATGTTTCTTGCACCACTTAATATTTTGCCTAAGAAACTTAAGATTTTAACTCAAGGCTTTTTTTTTAGTTCTTTCAGTTTAAGAAATGCTGATCATTTTCTTCTCTTTTGGATTTCTAATTCTAGATCCTTGGACATTTCAGTATAATATTTAGCTTCTTCAGTTGCCCTTTGAGATGTTCTATGCAGCTCTTTGACCTCACCCTTCCTTCCATTTGCTTTAGCTCCTCGACCATTAAGGTGTCTCTTGTGACATCGTCTTTGATCTTTTCTTTCTTTCTGTGTTTGTGCCTTTATTTAAGCTATTTATTTATTCTGTCAAACCATTTTATTATGAACTAATCCACAAATCATACCAGTCCATAGTTCCATCAGATCAAGCAGTGTTGTACAATTGCTACCAAAACCAGTTCCAAAACTTTTTCTTCCTTCTTGAACTCTTTGACATCAGCTCCCCCATACTCCCCCTACTTCTCTCACTACACCCCCCAAGGAGTCCTTATTTCTAGTTTTTGGCTCTCTAGGTTCATCTCTCAAAAGTTTCATATACAGAAAAGAATAGAAAACACATAAGAAAGATCCAAGAAGGTTACCCACAAGGACACATTGCAACAGAGATAAGCTCCCATATGAAAAAAAAAGATCGCAGATAATAAAAAACAGATCAATACCAAACTGTATCAGAGGCGAGTTCAAGTGACAAGGTTTTTAACCATTCAAGTCAGACTTCTCATTTTAATCTAAACTAGATGTCTGTCTGATAAGCCGGTTATTCCTATCCCTCAATTATGGTTAGCAGGAAATCACTGGAAACTTATTCCCTGTGTAGATCCTGCAAATGTATTTTGGATTCCCACTGTCATCCATAGCCTTCTGCATACCAGAATCCCATAATTTAAGCTCTGGTCATATAAATTTTGCATTGTTATGCTTTAATTTTAACTTGAATCTTGGAAATGTATGCCTTTTTTTCATCGATTGGCAGTTAAATAGTTTGTTCTTTAATTTCTATGTGTTTATATACTTTCCAAACTCTTTCTCTTATTGATTTCCAACTTCCTCTGTTGTGATCAGGGAAAATACCATATATTATATGAATCTTATAAAATTTATCAAGGCATTTTCTGAACTTATATGGTGTAGTGAATTATTAAAATTGGCCTTATCACTGGCATACAATTAATAGGTGTAACTATGCAGATAAGGTCAGGGCCCCTGAGGTGATGGTGGTGGTGGTGGTGATGTTAGGTGCCTTCAAGTTGCTTCCAACTCATTGCACTCCTACGTGTAAGCGATCCTAACACTGCCTCGTACTCAGCCATACTGATCATTGCTCTTATGTTTGAGTCCATTGTTGCAGTCACTGTATCAATCCGTCTCATTGAGGGCCTTCATACTTTTAGCTCTCCTTCTAGTTTACTGAGTATGATGTCTTCTTATGGGACTGGTCTCTCCTAATAACATATCCAAAGTACGGGAGACCAAGTCTCACTGTGCTTGCCTCCAAGGAACATTCTGGTTGTACTGCTTCCAGAACAGAACTGTTTGCTTTTAGAGCAGCCCATGGCACTTTCAAGATTCTTTGCCAACAAAAACAGTGAATGGAACCTTACCAAGAAGATGGCCAGTTTTGCCATCCTGATACCTTAAAAGGGAGACCACTTCAGAGCAGGGAGGTCTCTACAAGGAATCGGAAGAGCTATGAGCAGTGTGTTTTTTAGACCCGTGACAGTTGGCACAATTTATGTCAACTTGAATTTGTATAAAAGCCCAACCTGTCAATCAGTTTGATGATGCCTCCTTGAGATGTGGTCTTCTTAAAAGCAAGAAACTGAGAATCTCTCTCTCATTCCCTCCCTTCCGCCCTCCCTCCCTCCTTCCCTCCTTTCCTCCCTCTTCCTCTCTATCTTCCCATTTCCTGGGAGTCTGTATCTGCATCCAGGGATCCCCCAATATGGGTCACCAGATCCTGAAAGCTGTCAAACCCTCCCATGTTTCCAGTAAACATGGACTCATGCTAGTCTGAACCCACTGGCCTGTGATCTTCCCGCATCCTGTTTCCCCATCAGACTGCAGCTACATGAGTCTGAAGAGGTCTCTGGCTAGCACTGGACACGTGGACTTGAGTTGGACTGAATTGAGATGCCTTATTGATATAAAACTATTTCTTGATATAAAATTCTTTTTTTTTTTGGCATCACTGCCCTCCGGTGGTGGGAGTAGGAAGCCCAGCCCCACTGCTGGAATTGAACCTCCGTCCCAGTGGACCGCAGTCCCGCGCACAACCACTACGCCACCGGGGCTCAGCCCATAAAATTCTTTTTTGAAAATAGAAGAACATTGCAGCTTTTGTTTTTCTAGCTAAGATAGTCTAACACAATAATGTGTTCCTAGCCTTTCACTTTCAACCAATTGAAATATTTCAACAGGCTGATGAAGCACTGAAAGTCTATGCCAGTGACTTTGGAAGACAGTTATTTGGCCAATTGATGAGAACAAATCCATATTTGTACCGATTCTAAAGAAAGAAGATCCAACAGAATGGTCAAATTATAGAATGATACCATTTTTATTAGATACAAGTAAAATTTCGCTGAAGATCATCCAACAATTTTGCAGCAGTACATGGACAGGCACCCACCAGAGGTTCAATCCAGGTTCAGAAGAGGTTATGGAACAAGAACTGTCATGGTTAATATCAGATTGATTCTGACTGAATGCAACAGATACCAACAGGATTTATACTTGTGCTTTATTGACTATAAAAAAAAAACATTTGGCTGTATATCTAATACAAAACTATGGATAACCTTGAGAAGAAGAATAATTCCAGAACGTTTCATTATGTTCATTTGCAACATATACATGGACAAAGAGGCAGTTGTATAAACAGAATAAGGAGAAACAGCATAGTTCAAAATCAGAAAAGATGTGTGTGAGAGTCATTTCCTCTCACCATACGTATTCAATCTGTATGTAGAACAAGTAATCAGAGAAGTTGAATAAATGAATAAGAATGTGGCATCAGGATTGGGGGAAAGCTTATTAACAACCAGTGATATGCAAATTACTCAAACTTGTTTGCTGACAATGAGAACTTGAGGCACTTGCTGATGAAGATCAAGGCTTATAGCTTTCAGTTTGGCTTACAACTCAATGTAAAGAACACTCTAATTCTCACAACTAGACCAACAGATGACATCAGGATTAATGGAAAAGAGATTGACATTGTTAAGGATTCCATCTTGGGTCCACAATGCTTATGAACTGTAAATCATAATTCAAAGCCAAAGGAGTAAATTGTGCTGGAGTCTTAACTGTGAGATTCTGGTTTGCAGAAGACTATGGATGACAGGATATGGAAGCACAAGATATAATTGTGAGATCTAGACAGAAAATAAGCTTATGGTGATATCCCTCTATCAATAATGAAGAGAACAGTAATACACTGGTTAACAGAGTGCTTTGGAGAGATGACGATAGGAGATCAAAATGATAAACCTAACTTGAACAATTAAAATCTTGACAGTTGATTTCCCCTCTGATATATATTGGATCTTATCTGGTCTTCAACATTTTCTGAGTTTTTTTGGTTTATTTGTTTTTACATATTGGGGTTTATCTCTGATGCATTTTGTCACTGGGGTTAGTCACAATTTTACTGTTTTTTGCTTTCCAATATATGAAACCCAGTGTTGATAATCCTATAGAGACAGCAAGTAGAACAAGGATTCCTGGGAAGTGGAGGTGGGGTGGTCCACTGGGGAGAGGGGGTGTTAAAGGGGAGCTAACATCAAGGAGTTCAAAAAAGAAGAAAATGTCTTGAACCTGATTGTGGAAGAAATTGTACAATATTGCTTGATATGATAGAACTATGTAGTAATATGGTATCTGTATTAGTTCCCAGTAAAATTGTGTTTGTGTGTGTGTATTTTTTCACAAGCTGTATTGGGGAAACCTCCCTATAAGATTTCTTTAAAATATTAAAAAGCAAGGATATTTGCTAGGATACAGTAATCAGAGGCCAATTTATATCAATCAGTATACACATGAAAAAAGAGGAGAAATCCAAAATTAATGTACCAACACAGCATCTTTAAGAGCTTGAATAGAAACAATAATATTAACATCCAATAAAAGAAGGAAGTTCATCATAAAGATCAAATAGAAATAAACAATGTGGGAAAGATACAATGATAAGAGATGAAAAAGGTGGCACTACAACAGATCCAAATAAAATAAAAAACTATATTCAAATAAATTGGACAACCTAGAAGAAATGAACAGATAGCTGGAAAAACAACATGCACTCAAATTAATGCAGAAATATCAAAAAACTCAAACAGACCCATAACAAGAGAACAAATAGAGCAGGTCATTAAGAAACTTCCTACCAAGAAAAGTCCAGGATCAGATGGTTTCACAGGGAAATTCTACCAAGTATAAGACAAGATTTGACACCAATACTACATTGACAGACCATTCCAGAACATAGAAAATGACAATAAGCTCCCAAATTCATTCTACAAACGCATGTAATACTGATAATCCAAACCAGGCAAAGATCTCACAAATATAGAAAATTAAATATCATTATTTTTCATGAATCTAAAAGCTAAAATCCTTAACAAAATTCTGGCCAACAGATTCCAACACCATATCAAAAAATAATTCACCACAACCAAGTTGAATTCATGCAGGGAAGGTGAGAAATTCTTTCTAAGGATGCAGAGATGATTCAACATTTGAAAAATAACCAATGTAATCCACAACATAAATAAGGCATAAACAAAGAATAAAAATCAGCTATTTGTCTTCTGGTTTTCTGCATTTTCCTCTGCCATCAGTATCTAGACTTGGGGCCCAACCCCTGGACAAACTCAGCCCCTGTGCTTCTGGTCCAATAACATGTTCCCTGAGAAGCATGTGGCCCATCAACTCCAAAGGACCACAGGGGCATCAGATTGGCCAATATGCCATGCTATACATCGTGGTCAAGCTGAACCAGCAGTGGGTTTCATCCCATTGCAGATGCACAGCACACTGACACCCATATTCCAGATCTCCCTCCCAGCCTGCACCTCCCAGTCATGGCCTATGGGAGGACTACCCCTTTCAAATTGAATGGCACAGAGCTACCTCCACCTTCATAGGGGTCCACATCTGTTGTGGTGACTACATATGTGTCATGCCAAGGGGGTGGAAGAGTGTGCTGGTCAACAGTGGCTACCTGGATGAGTTCTGAGTCCACGATGCCCTACCTTTCATTGTGAACAGTTATGATATGGCTTCGTGCCAGCAGAACATTGACAGCTCCCCTGGGCATATGGTCTTCACTAGTAACAGCCTGCAAGGCTGGCCTGCCAGGGACTTCACTTGCTTATGCAGTGTAACCATATGGTAACCACAATTGGCACACTCGGAATCTGGGCCACCTATCTCTTGGGGAGGCAACACCTTTTATTTGGCTAACTTCAGCCTGCCTGACTCCCCATTGATTTAGTCTTTAAGCCCAAGATATCCTCCTTGGAATGGGTATAGATTGCAGCTGACCTTGATCAGCCCTGAAGAAGCGCCGTGATACTGCTGGCCCAACTCCATTCCTCAGTAACTTTCAGAGGCAGTGTGGGCCTGAAGGGCAGGACCCATTTTGAAACTAGGTCTGGCCACTTCTTGGATGGTTGATACTGAAGGAGTGATTTAACCACTTTGTGCCTCAATGTGAACCTAGCCCAGAGCTGACCTCAGCAGCTTGTCAGATAGAACCCTGTATGCTAAACAGAGATTAGGCCCCCCCATCCCTTTCCAATATGCATAAGGCTGACTATAAGAGTTTCCTTGATTGAAAGTTCCTTTGTATTTGTATTGCTTTTGTTCCTTCTTTCCTTCTTCACACAACCAACAGAATAATATTTAAGATATTTTGTGCTCCCTTCCTAGAAGGAGCACTAATTTGGTTTGGGGGATTTAGGGATATCTGGAAATTCAGGCTTGGGGTATAATGGACCTTTGTCAACAAAGGTGATGGGGAACAGACTTTAGGAGAACAAGAATGAAGCTCAAGGAGATTCAGTTGACTTCCAAAAGACTTTGGGTGCAAGGTAGGGAGGTTGTTGTGGGGTGGGGAAGCCACAAAGTCTCAAGCATCCTGCTTTGGCCTGCAGCATCAACCTCATCTCCATATTCCTATTGTCATGAAAGCAGCAGCTTGAGATCAGGGGTTACAAGGGCCATAGCCATCTGGTCAATGACCTGTACAGACAAAGGACTAGCTGGGGACTCCTCATGTCTTGCTTCCTAGTACTGAATGTCCCTTGTGAGAAACCCCAATGATAGGGACAGAACAGGGACTCCTGCTTATTAAGGGAACAATGGACCCTGAGATTAAGCCTGTTGGAGTGATTGCCTACGATAAATTAGGATATTCTTTTCCGTGGCCCTTCAGGACTGGTCTCTGTGGAGTTCCTCCCTTGGGTGTACTTGATGACCATCATTCCTCCAGTCTCATTGCTCCTTGTTGGTGTTTTTAGATGCCATCTAGTCTGTTCCATCGATAGCAATGCTCTTATGCACAATAGAATGAGACACCAGGCAGTCCTGTATTGTCCAGACCGTTGTTCCTATGCTTGAGCTTACTGTCACGGCCATTATGTCAATCCATCTTGGCAAGGGCCTCCCTGTATTTTACTACCCCTCTACCCAAGCACAGTGTTATTCTTTATGGACTGCTCTCTGCAGAAAATGTGTCAAAGTGTGTTAAATGAAGTCTTGCCATCTTGCTTGTAAGTGGCACTCTGGCCATACTACATCCAAGACAGATTTGTTTGTCTTTCTAGCAGTACACAGTGTTTCACTGTTCACCAGCACCACAATTAAAACACATTAATTCTTCTTCTGTCTTCTTTATTCAATGTCAAACTTTTGGATAAGTATGAAGCAAATGAAAATACCATAGCTGTGGTCAAGCTTACTTAGTCCTAAAAGTAACATCCCCACTTTTCAGTACTCTAAAGTGGTCTTGTGCAGCATATATACATAATGCAATGTGTCCGTTGATCTCTTGATTGGTGCTCCCATGAGGATTGATTGCAGACCCAAGCTAGACTTGGATCTTTTTTTTTTTTTTCAGGTTCAACTCACTTTGTTATTTTTCATATAAAATCAACTATGTGGTAGCCACAGCTTGAGCCTGGGTTCTCTGCATGGAGACTCTGGTGTGGGTCTTCACGAGATGGTCAGTGAATTCCTGGTAGGGAGACTTGGTGAACAACCTCTCTTTCCAGAGGTCAGGGGTCAGATAGCTATACGTCTTGGAGATGGCATCAAAGGTGGCTTTGGCGAAATTGCCCAGGGTGGCTGTGCAGCCCCTCGCTGAGGTGTAGCAGTCATCAATCCCTGCCATCAGCAGCAGCTTCTTGGGCGCAGGGGCTGAGATGATGCCAGTGCCCCTGGGGGCAGGGATGAGGCCCACCAGCACAGACCCACAGCGGCCAGTCACCTTGCAGGGGACCGTCTGGGGCTTGCCGATCGTGTTCCCCGAGTAGCCCCTCCGCACGGGGACAACGGACAGCTTGGCCAGGATGATGGCCCCACGGATGGCGGTGGCCACTTCCTTGCAGCACTTGACGCCCAGGCCAACGCCCAGGCCGTTGTAGTCCCCGATGGCGACAAAGGCCTTGAACCGGGTCCACTGGCCGGCGCGGGTCTGTTTCTGCACAAGCGTGATCTTCAGGACCTCGTCCTTCAGAGCCATTCCCAGGAAGAAGTCGATGATCTCGGACTCCTTGATGGGGAGGGAGAGCAGGTAGATCTCCTCCAGGGGCTTGAGCTTCATGTCCTTGACCAGATGACCCAGCTTGGTGACAGGGAGCCACGCCTTGTCCTCGGCTTTGCCTCCGCGAGCGCCGCGGCCTCGTCCACGGCCCCGACCACGGCTGCGACCACGTCCTCGCAAGCCGCTGCCGAAGCCGCCGCGAGCTCCCGCTCCCGGACCCCCGGGGCCCCCAGGCCCTCCCGCTGCACCGGCGTCATCCGCCATTTGGTGTTTTCTCGAAGAAGAAGCTAGACTTGGATCTTGACTTCAATCTTTTCTCCATTTACCATGATGCTCTTTAACGTTCCAGTTGTGAGAATTTTGATCTTCTTTCATTTGAATTGTAACTGAGACGGAAGGCTACAATTCTCTCTCTCTTTTTTTTTTAAAGGATGCAATTCTTGATCTTCATCAGCAAGTGCCTCCTCACTTTCAACAAGCAAGGTTGGGTCATCTGCACATTGTTGGTTGTTAATAAACCGTCTTCCAATCCTGAGACCACATTCTTCTTTTATAATCCAGTTTCTCTGATTATTTGCTCAGCATATAGATTAAATATGGTAAGGGTACACAACCCTCTTTTGACACCCTCACAAATGTTCTGTTTTTACACAATGCAGCATTCCCTTGTTTGATTTGCATAACTGCCTCTTGATCCATTTACAAGTTTCACAAGAGCACAATGAACTGTTCTGGAATTCCCATTCTTCCCAAGGTTGTCTGTAGTTTGTTATGAGCCACACGGTCGACTGCTTTGGCACAGTCAGTGAAACACAAGTAAATATCTTTCTGGCATTCTCTGCTTTCAGCCAAGATCCACCTGACATCAGCAATGATAACTGTGGCTCCATATCCTCTTTGAATCTGGCCTGAATCTCGGACAGCTCCTTGTCAATGCATGGCTGCAACTGGTAAAGAATCTTCAGCAAAATTTTACTTGCATGTATTGTTAGTGATATTGTTCTATAGTTTGAGCTGTGATGGGTCATCTTTCTTTAGAAGGGTATAAATATGGATCTCTCCTAGTCAGTTGGCCAAGTAATTCTCTTCCAAATTCATCAGTATGTTGAAACAGTTCAAATTATATTCCATGAATTCCAAGAGCCTTGTTTCTGCCTAATTCTTTGAGTACAACTTGGACTTTTTCTTTCAGTACTACTGTAGCCTCCTGATATGGTTGAAAGTACACTCTACTTTGTATGCTTCAAGTACCATTCAATATTTTTCCCACAGCTATTTCAATATGAATGTAACTGAAGGCTTATTTTTTTTAAGTTCTTTCAGCTTAAGATATGCCTAGCATTTTATTCCTTTTGGTTTTCTAGTTCTAGATCTTTGACCATTTCATTATGATATTTAACTTTGTCTTCTCAAGTCTCCCTATGAAAATTCCTATTCAGCTGGTTGATTTCCTAATCTTTTCCCATTTGCTTTAGTGATTCCATGATTAAGAGCAAGTTTGAGTCTCTTCTGACATCCTTTCTTTCTTTCTTTCTTGCCTTCCTAATGACCTTTTGCTTTCCTCATTGACAGTGTCCTTGATGTCTTCCTCAGCTCATTAGATTTTCTATTTTTAGCAGATAATGTAGCAAATATGGTCTTAGAATATTCAGGTGAGATAGACTCAAGGGCATATTTTGGTTCTCATGGACTTTAATTTTCTTCAGTTTCAACCTGAACCTACGTATGTACGGCTGATGATCTTTTCCACAGCTGTTCTGGTTTTAGCTTTTGATATTAAGCTTCTCCATCATCTCTTTCCATAGATAAAATGAATTTTATTTCTAAACATTAATCTCAAGAAGGCCTTATGTACAGTCACCATTCCCCTTGAATGACAGCTTTCTCTCATGAAATTTGCATTACATTATTTCTGATCCTAGGATCATTCATGTTGGCGTGCTTCATATATGTGGACGTAGTTGACACTTCACTTAGATGGTTATTTGTTTGAAGACCCTTTAAGATCTCAGATGCTCCACTTCCACAGGCATTATTCCATTTATATCTCCATGGTCAACTCTACTTTGAGAAGGTTTTCAGTGGCTATGCCCTCAAAACTGGGGAGCTGATTAATTTTGCATAGTCTCGAAGCTCTGCTGAAGCTTTGAAATACCAGTAGCATAGCTCTCAGTATCACAGCAACAAACAAGCCACCATGGTACAACAGGTTGACAGACAAGTGGTGACTTGTGTGCTTCTCCTTACTCTTTAGGGGGCATAAATATTAAATTGCAAGATGATATCTGTAATACCGACTTAGTAGTTGAAAATGAAAAAAATACCAATTCAAGAGTGAGACAAAGGCATTTTTCGAATTAGTATAATTGAAAGGTGTCAGAGACAGAAGAACATGATTTTTTGATTCAATGGAACTGCCACATTCTGTCTCATTCTAGCTGTACCAGCAAGTATTTAATGTTGACTTGATTTCCTGGAGCAGTTCTTTGGAATTACATGGTTGATGAAGCAATGGTCTTGTTTTTTGTACTACATAGAGATGCTAAGAGTTGGAACTGATTTAATTGCACATAACAACAGCATTTCAATTTGAAAGATTCACTGGTGGTATAGGCCTCAAAGTGGTTGGCTACTCAACAAAATGATAGTGGTTTAAACCCACCTGCTGCTCTGTAGAAGAAAGACTTATCAATTAGTGTCTATAAATTTTTATAGTCTTGTAAACCCAATGAGGCAATTCTAATAGAATTGGGGTTTGGCAGATTTCAAATTCAACACCACTGCAAGATCTTTCATGACTTTTCTAAATTAGCTCCTTCTCCAGTTTTCGTCATAATCTGCTATATTACCCACCCATCCAAAAGATACCCTATCCTTATTCCTTCTTATCCCATCTATCCATCATCCATTCAGTCAGCAGTCAGCCTTTCATCCAACTTGAACATGTATCCTATGGACAATGCAAATTCCAGATAGATAACAACAAACTATTGTCTGCTATAGTGCTAGAAGATGAGCTCCTTATATACTCAAGAAACAGTCATGGAAGATCTACCTCATCAAAGCACAGTCAATTTTACCAACACGGACAGAGTGAAGCCTTCAGGAGTTTCATTAGCTGGTAGGGCAGATAAGAATAACTATCCACTAATAATCAGAATGTGAAGTGTAGGATGCACAAAGTAAGAAAATATGAAAACTCTCAATAAAGAAGTGGAGAACGTACAGAAGTTAGTGAGCTGAAAAGGACAGACACTGGTCATTTTTTAATCAGACGAAGATGTGCTTTACACTGCTAGGAATGACAAATGAAAGAGAAACAGCATTACATTCATCATAAAAAAGAACATTTAGGGTTTAATTCAGTTCTCCCACTGCCCCACTGTGGGTCCTAGCAGGTTGGCAGCAGGGTGCAGAGCAGCAGTAGCCAGGCAACCCAGTTTCCAGAAAGCTCTACCTGCTCTACAGTCTGCAGGTGTCCAGTAAGCACCGTCCCCACAGTTAGGATGCTCAAAAGGAAGATCAGCTCCTCCAAAGCGGTGGTGAGGGAGGAGCCGAAGAGGAGCTTGGCAAGGTTATCAGCAGAATCTTCTCCTGCAGAAGTGGAGAGGAAGCCAAAAACGGCTTCAAGAAAGAATAGATCTTCCGACAAAAAAATTAGAGCGAGCAAAAGGGAAAAGGGGAACAAAGGGAAAACAGGGTAAAGTAGCTAATCAAGAAATTAAGGAAGATTTACCTGGCAAAAATGGAGTAACAAAAAAACGAGGTTTTGCCTCTGATGAAGCAGATGAAAAAGAAGCCAACTCTAATTAATGTCTATCCCTCATATCGCATCAGTGGTTCCTGTTGCCACCCTTCTTGTCCAATCCAGAGGAAAATTTTTATCAACTCTGCTGTAAGTGCAAATGTTTTCCAGTAGCCCTAGAAGCATATTTAAAGAGGAGGAAATCTCACTTCATCCCATTTTCTAAAAGTGCAAATGCTTTTGTTAAAGAAGTGAAATTATTTACCAGTTGTTTATTTTGCTGTACAGCCAGGAAATGTTGAATTTTGGGAAGATTTGACTGTTTTTGGTTGTAAAAATAACATTTCATTGGATGGGAAGGGGTTTTTGTAACCCCAATTTAAAAATTTTCAATGGTAATTTGGAGTCTCTGTCACTCATTTATATGACTTAATCATGTAACATTTTGTTTTCAAGTTGTTTTTGTAATAGAATTGTGTCTGAAAAACCATTCTGTCATGGCTTTCTTGTCAGAATTGTGTGTATTTTATAAAGCCTTTGTTCATGGCAGTCCAGATTTCCTGATTACTTTGTTATATACTGTGAGGAGTTGAACATTTGAATGTGTATGTGACATGAAATTGTGAATTAATGGGACTTAAGATATCACAACTTATTAACTATTGAAGATAATTTTATATGATCATTTATATTTTTTAATTGCCTAGAAATTTAAACCTGGAAAGTCACTGGAATTTAGAAAAGAGTTGTATATACAAGCCACTAAAGGTGTTGGTGCTTGCATTAACAATTGTGTATGTAAATTATATATGATGAACTCATCTAAAAACAACCAATAAAATACCAGTTACAAAAGAAAAAAAGAACATTTAAAGGTCACCCTTAAATAAGATGACCTCCACAAGATGGTAACAACACCCACAAAAACAAAAAGAGAATGTATGGCACATAAAGATATTGGCAGTTAGGTAAGTGGGTGGGTACAGTTGTTTACACATATAAGAATAGGTAGAAGCCCCCAGATCCTCAAACCCATTGTCACCAATCTAATTCCGATTTATCTCAACCCTACAGGTGAGAATAGAACTGCCCACTCGGTCTCCAAGGCTGTAAATATTTATGAAAAGCCTGCCATATCCTTCTACTATGAAGTGGCTAGTGAGTTAGAATTGTTTAGTTAGCAGCCGAATGCTTAACTACTGCATCGTCAGGGTTCCATAAGAAATACCTATATGAAAAATATCCTATGCTCTTAATATTGTGTACATGTCATAACTACCTAAAACAATCTACAGACACAATGAAATCCAAATCTAAATCCCAAATACATTCTTTAAAGAAATGAAAACACTAGTTATCAATTTCATATGGATGGACAAAAGACCCTGGATAGACAAAGAACTTCTTAAAAAGAAGAACCAAGTCGGAGGTCCAGTACTTCCTGACCTCAAATCTACACATAGGTTGCAGTAGTCAAAAAGGCCTGATTACTGGGAGGAGAAATATATAGACCAGTGGACTAGAACAGGAAACCCAGACATAAAGGCACCAGCATATAGGCAACTAATCTTTCACAAGGAACCTAGAAATATCCAAGGGGGCAAAGACAGCTTCTTCAACAAATGGTGTTGGAAAACTGGATTTCCCTGGTAGAACAATGAAATAAGACTCACATCTCTCCTTAAGCACAAAAACAAACTCAAGATGGATTGAAGTCTTAAACGCAAACCCCAACGTTCTCAGGATAATCAATGAGAAAGCTGGAACAAATTTAAGGGCCCTACTGTAGGCCATATATAGTCTACCAAGTATAATGAAGGAGGTATGCACAGCAGAAGACAAGTTAGATGACACAGATAGGCTAAAAGTACATCACTTATGCAAATTAAAGACTTCATCAGGAAAGTAAAATGAGAGCCCGCAGATTAGGGGAAAAAATTACCAACGACACATTGGACAAAGGTCTGTGTACCAAAATATACAGAACACTACAACAGGTCAATAAGAAAACAAACAACCCAATGAAAAAGTGGGGAAGGGCTGAGTCCCGGTGGCGTAGTGGTTGTGTGTGGAACTGCAGCCCACTGGCTTGGTGGTGCAAATCCAGCAGCAGCTCTCCAGGAGCAAGGCTGGGCCTCCCACTCCCACCAGAGGGCAGCGATCCCCCCAAAAAACAAACAAGTGGGGCAAAGACATGAACAGACAGTTCACTAGAAATGAAGTACAAATGGCTTAAAAACACTTGAAAAAGTGTTCATATAGAGAGGCCTAAGTGGCTTAACTGGCCACAATACGAAATACATGGGCTATCCTCTCCCCCCCCATCTCTGATGAATTCACTTCAAAGGGCAGCACTGAAGGTACAGGTCAGGGAGAGGGACACATCTGATCAGAGCGCACCAGAGCAAATGAAAGGGGAGGGAGAGAGTGGAGCACATCCTGGTCCACCAAGTTCCGAGGACTATATTCCTGCTCAGAGTAGTCGATGCACAGAGAGGACCACCGGGTGGACCCACCAGAAGACATGCTGTCCCTCTTGGTCCCATTGTGCTATAGTGGACAACACTGGGGACAGTGTGGGAATTGTGTCTGATCTGACCCCACCACAACTGGGCGAAACACGAAGGATTTAAAACAGAACAGCAAGGGGAGCAAAGCAATGAAGTTCCCAGAGAATACCAAAAACTGATTGTGGGGCCACAGCACGACACCCATCAGACTTCACTGGAAAACACTCCTAAATGTCAACAAACAGGCTGTGAACTACTTCAAGGTCTTATCTTTTTTTGCTGTTGATGTTTGTTGCTGTTTTGCTTTTTTGTTCTTGTTGCTTTGTTTTGCCCTGTCTTGTTTTTGCTCTCATTATTGCCTCTGCATGTCTGTCTAGATGAGATAGATCGGATAAGTAGTCCCTGCTGTCCTTGTGTGTTAGTCTGGATAGACTAGAGAAACAAATACATAGACACTCATATGTGTTTAAGAGCATTTTATATGACAGTTGAATATAGAGAAAACATCCTAGCCCAGTCTAGATCAAGTACCTAAGTCTGATATTTGCTCATATGTTCGATACCAATTTATAAATTCCCCTTCAGACTTACACAACACATGCAATGATGCAGAATGCAGGAAGATCAAAGGCTGGTGGGTGGAAAGTCTTGTGGGTACTGTGACAGTGTACATATTTCAGCACTGGCAGGGGTCTCCACGTGGCTCCTTCAATTCTAGAGTTCTAGCATAACTCCATGTGTCTTTGTCTGCATGCAGGAATGTCTTGCAGGGAGTGAGACTGTGTCCTGCCTACAGTGAGATATTTATCTCTGTAACAAATGAAGTCATCAAACTGCACCCTGATTAACAGGTTAACTCCCCATCCCTTCACTCGTAAGTCTCAAATTGAGAACAGATGATGTAATTACCACATCTTGGTTGAATTCATTCCTCTCTGCATGTAGTCTTTCTGCAATTATGAGTTCATCAGCTCCCACAGCTACATGGATCAGGAAAGCCCTCCTGCCTAACATCTGACCCAGAAATTTGACTTGCATTTACCCATTTCTACATTTGTGTGACCCATTTCATCTATATCTATATATCTATCTATTATCTGTCTATCATCTATCTATTTTACATGTGTATATGCATATGATATCCAAATGAACAGTTCTATGAAGTAATTGTCGTGATCTCAAGCCAGTTGCAAGATGAAAATCAAAGCAACAAATAGATACCTCTGTACAGTGACAACTGTACACCCCAGTTGAAAAAAATAAAAAACAGAAAATGACACCTGCAGGAGAGGCTGCAGAGAGATTAGAATCCCCATATGCTGGTGGCACTGTGATAGACTGTTGTTTTGATATTCTATAAATCAACAAGTGCAGAATTTTTCAGGCAGGGTTAGCGAGATGAAAACATCATCAATAGAAATGGAGGATATGCAAAAAAACATATTTCAGTATTTTATTTAATAATTTTTTTATTATTTTGTGAGGATGTCTATTGACATCACATTCTAATACTAGGAGTTAGCATTATTGATATTAGTCATATTCAGTTGACTTGAGGAAATGTTTTTCATTTACACTGTAAAATGACCACCACCCCCCCAAAGTCTCCTGTTCATCTTGTAAGAAGCCACTATATATAATCTACAGTAATGTGGAGTCAGGGATTCACCTCTTTAAAAAAGAATACCTAGGAAAAGTATTAGAATTCTTCTGAAAAGGTGATTTTTCCATTTTTCTCATTTATTTATTTGGTCAATAATTTATTCACATGAATAATATTTAGATATGTATGTACCTTATATTTTGAGTTATATTCAATGATGCCTTATTTTGTTGCTCAAAAATTTTTGCTTTGATTATAGGAAGCTCTTTCAATTGGCTCCTATAAATGTCTGTTCTCTTTTCTTGGAGAGCAGTCCCATTAGAAACCAAATCTGTTTGTACTCTTATTGTTAAGTGTCTTTATTATTGTGTTGTTAGATACCATCAAGAATATTTTGATTTATAGCAAGCCTGAATGGAACACTGACCAATCCTGCGCCATCTTCACAATGGTCCTTATGCTTCAACCCACTGCTTCAGCCATGTGTCAGTCCAGTCTGTCAAGAGCCTTCCTCTTTTTCTCTGCCCCTCTACTCTTCCAAGTATAATGTCCTTCACCAGGGACTGTTCGCTCAAAAGGTAGGAGATGAAGTTTTACCATCCTGGTTTCTAAGGAATATTCCGGTTATACTTCTTCAAAGACGGATTTTTTGTTTTTCTGGAACTCCACAATACTTTCAATATTCTTCCCCCATGTCATAATTTAGACTGCTCTCCTGTTTTCCTTAAACATTATCCAACTATCCTTACTCGTTATCCAACTTTCACATGCATATGATCTGATTGAAAATACCATGCCTTGGTCAGGGGCACCTTAGAACTCAAAGTGACATTCTTGCTCTTCACTACTTTACAAGAGGTCTTGCGCAGCAGATTCACCCTCTGCAATCCATCATTTGACCTGTTGACTCCTGTTTCTATGAAGCTTGATTGTGGATCCAAGCAAAATGAAATCTTTGACAACTTCGATCTTTCCGCCATCTGTTATGATGGCATCTCTTGGTTCTGTTGTGAGGATTTTGATATTGTAATTCACATAGAAACCTGTCATCTTTGATCTTAGTTAAAACATTTTTCATTCTTCCTGGCTTTCAGAAAATGAGGTTGTGTGATTTGTCTATTCCAGGTAGTTAACAGGGCTTCCTCCAATCTGGTTGCTGCATTCTATAATAGTCCACTTTTTTTTTTCCTGATTATTTGCTCAGTATATAGATTGAGCAAAGGACACAACCTGACACACACATTTCCTTATTTTAAACCACATGGTATTCCATTGCTCTGTTCAAAGGACTTCTTTTGGTCAGTGAACAGTTTCCATATGAGCACAATTAAATGTTCTAGAATCCCATTCTTCTCAATGCTAGCCATAAATTATGATTCACTTAGTTCGGTGGTTCTTAACCTTCCTTATGTTGTGTCTCTTTAATACAGACCATAAAATTTTAGTTGCAACTTCATAACTGTAATTTTGCTACTCTTATGAACTATATAATGTAAACATCTGATACATTTGCATTTTCATTGTTACAAATTCAACATAATTGAAGCACAGTGAATAATCACAAAAACAATATGGAATTATATATCGTGTAATTTTATTTCTATTTACAAATAAATAAAATTTTGTCTTGAAGTATGGTGTAACATGGGCAACAGTCTTCCTGCTGAGTGTATCTGCAGGTGAGCTGACCTGTCTAAATACAGATAGAGGAGCGGTGTCTTGGTTTCTAAGACCATTGGAAATATGTGTTTTCAAATGACCCCTGTAAAAGGGCCGTTGAACCCTCAAAGGGGTCAAAATCCCATGTTGAGAACCACTGACCCACTTGAATGCCATTACACAATCAATAAAATACAGGTAAACTTTGTGATATTTTCTTCTTTCAGCCAAGATCCATGTGACATCGCCTTTATATTCCTTGCACCATGTCCCCTTGAATCTGGAGGCTCCCTGTCCATGAACTGCTGCACCTTTTGTTGAATTATCTTCAACATAAATTTACTTCGTGTGATAGTAATGATATTGTTAGATAATTTTCACATTCTTTGGGCACCTTTTTTTGGAATGAGTACCAATGTGGATGTCTTCCTGTCAGTTGGCCAGGTAGCCGTCTTCCAAATTTCTTGGAACAGATGGGTGAATGTTTTCAATGCTTTGTCAGCTTGTTGAAATATTTCATTTAGTATTCTGCCAATTCCGGGAGGCTTGTTTTTCATTATAGATTGAAACTATTTCAAGAACTCAGCTCTTCAAATCCAGCAACAGCTTCACAGGACAAAGATGTGGCAAACTGCTTCCATGAAGATTTACAGCCTTCAAAGGACAGATTATATTCTATGGGGTCACTATAAATTGGGATCAATTAAACAGTAGTACATTTGATTTGAAAGTTTTTAAATAGTTTCTAAGTCTTTAATTAATGTGCTGCCATTGTTTTTAATATTGCAAAATTAATCTGTTTTTAATCTTGATATAGTTTGGGAGTGAAATTAATGGAGGCAAATTTGAATCTGCTCTCTCATTCTAACCCTAGATGAAGGATTAATGCTGTAGGAACGAGTTTACTCCAAAGTTTTAATAAGCACCTAGCTGGCTCTGTAGAAAATTTGTATGTAGGTGAATACTCTCACAGTTGACTGAGAATACATTTTTCTAGAAATATCTTAGTAAAGGCTAAATGGATCTGGGCATTGTGATTGTTGCACTGACATTTTACTCCCAAACAGTTCCTAACACATAGTTCTTGCAACATCCCATTGTTTCATTCACTCTCTATATCTGAGAGCTAACTTGGGAATGGAGACTTGCAGTTCACACAGGCCAGCAGACTGTGTAAAATGAGACTGAAACTGGGGTGGTGAAATGAACACATAGGAGATGGACAGATAGAAGTTTTGTACTAATGGCTATATACTGTATATATACATACATACACACATATAGCCATTATACATAGATATATATACATATATAGAACTGGTTTAAACTTATAATTTTATTTCAAGTTCTTTCCCAGGCAAAGAACTAAGAAGTCTTAGATTAACTATGTCCCTGAGTTTGATCCATTGTTGCAGAAATCCTAAAGAACCTTATCACATGCTTTCACAACATGAAATCTCAGGACAGAGGTGGTGACACTTCAGAACTCCCTTCTCAATGTCAACGATGAGTGCTTTGATTATTTCAGAAGTGGTGACCAGAAGGAAACCACTGAAATTTCTGCTTGGGATATGACAGGTGCCTGCCCAAAGTCTTTTCCCCTCTGGATTCTGGTAAACACAAAAAGTAGTAATTTCTTTGAAGACATTTACCAACTGTTCAGAAAGCAGAAAACTGAAGCCTCTACCAATGCACCATGCTTTTGTATATCCTGGGTCTAGTTCAGCTGTCAGATGAGTTGATTTGTGTGTTCATCACAATATCCATTCTCCTTATGAAATTCTACTTTTTTGTTTGTATTGTGATGAGCCACAAAGAGATCAAAGGGGTGCAAGAACCATGAGACTACCTAAAAATACTTCTCAAGGAAGGCAATGTCACGAATGAGATCTTCCAAGCAAAATGGCAACAAACTTCTCCAGATGCTTCTTAATTGCAGTGTTTTCTATCAACGAGATGGTCTTATTCTTGACCTTGTTGGGTTCACATTTCAGGATGAGTTTTTGGACAGACTTCCAGAATTCCCATGCTATATAAGGCTCCACCATATGCAGCATTTAAAAGATTGTCTTGCCATAGCCTTCCACACCAGAAAACTCACAAAATTAATCATTTCAATCCAAGGATTGTCCATTTGGCATTTCTTTTTTTTTGGTGGTGGGGGTGGGGTGGGATCACTGCCCTCTGGTGATCATGGGAGTTACCCAGCCTTGCTCCCAGAGAGCTGCTGCTGGATTTGAATTGTCAAGCCAATGGGCCATAGTCCCACACTCAACCACTATGCCACTGAGGCTCAGCCGTTGGCTGAGATGTGAGGTTTTACCCCTAGTCATTTGATACATCCCTCCTCATGTTACTGTCAGTGGGAATCTAGTAGAATGATTCCTTAAACTGGAGTTCTTTAACTTTACTCTGCTTTTTCTTTCCCCAACGTGCTTGCTTTGTCTGCATGATATTGAGGGGCTGATAAAGTGGAAGACTTCATCAGGAGATTGAAAAAAGCAGGATTGTGTTTTCCTCTTCTGTCATATTTGCAATGTTGAATCCTGAATAATTTTGAGATTTAACAAAACACTTGGAATTCCTGTTGATTAATTATGTCCTCTGGGCAGGTCCACAGAGCAGCCTGGGTTTATAAAGTAGTACACACCACGAACCTATGTTTTCCTGGCCTGTACCTTCTTTAAACATGTATTCTGTACTCAGCTTACTGAACAAAACAGTCAGAGTGAGGCATGGGGGAACCTGTCCCCTAGTTTGACAGTCCAGATCTGGGTCACTAGAGCATGATTTGACCTCTCTTTGCCTTAATTTCCTCTTTATAATGTGGGGAACATACTCACATAGGAATTCTCTGGGGCACAAGATTGTGTCACATGTGGTGGTTCATGCAAAGCACTCTCCAGATGATATGGCATCAGGTGCTTCCTCCCAGGCTGCACCATAAAGGTTCTTTGACTGTCTTATGTCCTAGAACCTTCCTGACAATACTACGAAGATGGGATTTCTTCTCATTTTATAGCTAGCTAAGTTGAACCTTACAGCTTGCTCAAGATTCACAGTGGGACCACTACTGTATTTACTGAATCTTATTCTCCAGAATCATTAGACATACTATTATTTTAAAAGAATACTAAGGAAAAATATAGGTGCTTTGGGGGCAAAGTGATTATGTGTTGGTCTGCTAACCACAAGGTCTGCAGTTTGAATCCACCTGTTGCTTTTAGGAGAAAGGTGAAAGTTTCTTCTCTCATAAAAAAGTTAGTCTCAGAAACTCACAGGGGGAGTTTCACGCTATCCTGTAGGGTCACGGTGAGGTGGTTTTGACTCTATGGCAGTGAGTTTTAAACTCTCAATTGAAATGCATGCTTTTCTATCAACTCTATTTTTAATTTTATGTTTATTCAGATTTTTTTTATATTTAGAGAGAGAGTTCTATCAAGCAGGAGTTTCTGGGTAGAGTGAATGGTTTGTTCTCAATTACTATCCCAAATTCTGACTGTTCAAATCCATCCAGAGTTATTTGAAGTGGCAACTCAAACTCCATACACACTTAACTGAGGACAATAAAGGCAAGTTTGACCCTAGCACACATAGGGCTGTCAGGACATAGCTATGCCAGCACCATCACCTGGATTTCAATAATGGGACAAGTCATCGTGATTTGTGGAGTATCGAAAAGTAGAGAAGGTGTATGTCCACAGAATACAGCACTGAGGGCATCATTGTTATCATTAGTTCACCAAGTGGAAGCATGACCTCTCCAAAGGCAATTGTTACTCAGTCCATGTTTCTTCCTTTGAGGTAGGAAGGCTAAGGGGATGCCCCTATGTCCTCCTCTCAGCCTCCTAATCCACTGCCTCCTCAAGCTTTGTTCGGCTTGATTGACCTCAATTATAGTTTCTCAGAAACAAAGTTCTCATTCAACATCCAACTTCCCATGAAAATGGAATTTGAATGATGTCAGCAACAACAAACACTCTCAACCACATACAATGTTTAGAGTCAATCTGTGTTATTCACTCACACTCATTCAGTGTGCATAAAACAAACAGTGTGCATAAATCAGCAAAGTTATCATTCCTTTGTTTCTAACATATCACACAATATTTAATTGTCTAGATATTATCTATTATGTAGTCCCAATATAAACTTAATTTTGTGAACATGTAACAGCACTTTATTTTTAATACACATACACTTGTATGTACATTAGCATGTTGCAATATAATAATATAAAGGCAAATAGGATAATCTTAAATGTAACAGCCTTCAAATGCCACTGTTTTCATTGGGCTTTATTCTCTAGATCATATTAGTAAATCCCAGATCACTCCCCAGATACTATTCATTATATAAACCCATCTTTATTAGCTTTGCAATTGATTAAAGTATGGATGGAAAGATATACTGCTTGAGCAACCTGTTTTTCTTATGCCAATTTTGTCGCCCATGAAATTTGCAGGAGTTCAAAAAACACAGTTGCACCAATGAGTGATTTTTCTCTAAGTCAAAATAAATCTTTCAATTCTCTTATTAACACATCTAATGAGACCCATTGGCTTAAGTTTTCTATTACGACATCAGATATACTACAATAGGAAAGTTTTAACAAGCAAATTAATTTTCTAATGTCATTTTGTTGTTGTTAGGTGTTACTGAGTCCACCACAGCTCATAGCAGTTCCATACACAAAAGAATGAAATGATGCACCGTCCTGCACCACCCTGCACCATCCCCTATGTCGGGCCCAAGGATGCAACTGTGTCAATCCATGTCATCAAGGGCTTTCCTCTTTTTTGCTGGCTCTCCATTCTACCAAGAATGATGTCTTTCTTCAGGAACTGGTTTCCAAAGTATGGAAGATGACGTTTTTCCATCTTTGCCTCTAGAGAGCACTCTGGCCATCATACTATGTCTTTTGGCAGTCCATGGTAATTTCAATATTTTTATCCAGCACCACAATTCAGTGCACAGATTCTTCGAAGGTCTTCCCATTTCAATGTCCAACTTTCAAGTGAATATGATGCAATGGAGAATATCATGGCTTGGGTCAAGCATAGCTTAGTCCTCAAATTAACTACTTTTCTCTTCAAGGTTCTAAACAGGTCTTAAGCAGCATATTTATCTGATGTAGTAGGTCTTTGGACCTCTTGACTACTGCTTCAATGAGCAATGATTGTGGATCCAGCTACGAAAAAACTCCTTGGCAACTTCAATCTTTTCTCTGTTTTTCACAGTGTTAGCTCTTGGTCCAGTTGTGAGGATTTTGGTCTTCCTTGAGTTGTAATCTATACTGAAGGTTACAATCCTTGATCTTCATCAGCAAGTGATTCAGTTACTCCTCCCTTTCAGCCAGCAAGGTTGTTATCGGCACACTGCGGGTTGATAATAAGCCCCCTCCAATCCTGATGCCACACTCTTCTTCATATAATTCAGTTTCTCTGATGACTTGCTCAGCTTATACATTGAACAAATATGGTGAGAGTACACAACTCTGACACGCACCTTTCTAGATTTTAAACCATAAAACATTTCCCTCGTTCTGTTTGCAAGACTGCATCTTGATCCATGCACAAGTTCCAGGTGAGCTCAAGAAAGCATTTAGGAATCCCCATTCTTCTCAAGGTCATCCAGAGTTTACTATGGTCCACATAGAAAAATGCCTTGGAATAGTCCATAAAACACAGTAAACATCTTTCTGGTATTCTCTGCTTTTAGCCAAGATACATATTACATCAGCAATGATATCCTTAATTCCACATCCTCTTCTGAATCAGGCAGCTCTCTGACAATGTAATGCTGCAATGATTATTGAATGATTTTAAACAAAATTTTACTTTTGTGTGACATCATTGATATCATTGAATAGTTTGAGAAGTCTGTTAAGTCACCTTTTTTTGGTCAAAAATCTGTCTTCCAAATATCCTGACATAGGTGAGTGAGTCTTTCCAGTGCTTCTTCAGCCATCTGAAACATTTCAATGGGATTCAGTCGATTCCCGAAACCTTGTTTTTGGCTAATGCATTCAGTACAGTTTGAACTTCTTCCTGGAGTACCATTGGCTAATGCTCATGTGCTGATTCCTGAACTGGAAGACGGGTGACTAATTCTTTTCGGTGCAGTGACTGTGTTTTTCCCATCTTGTCTTGAGGATTTCGGCATCATTCAATATTTAGACTCTGGAATCTTGAAAATTACTTGAGATTTGAATGTTTCTTGGGTTCTTTCAGTTTCAGATATGCTGAGTGTGTTCTAGGTCCTTGCATATTTCATTATAATAACTATTGATTGGATTTCCTTGAAAGTAGATGATATAATTTTATCACAGGAAACATTGTACTTTCTGACAATGAATGCCAAACTATTCACGTTGATTGTGCTATTCCAGGTCTAATAAATCATATGCTTTTCTGATTCAAAATGTCCCAAACCAGTTCATTTGAACTCACTAATATCAAGGATATTGGTCTACATTTTGATGACTTCTAGTTTTCCACAAGTTCCAATAATTAGAAGATTTTTTGCAGCTGTTTCTCTTTACCTTGAGGCATACTCCATCAGCCACTCTAGATCCTGAAGTCTTCCCTCCCACAGCATTACCAGATTCATGTCACCATAGTAGACCACCCTCTAAGAAATTGTCTCTCTTCAGTCACATCTCAAGTGCCCTTAGACCTGAGGGATCTATCTGCCAGCAGTATCTCTGACAGTATCTCTGACAATGTTCTGCTTACTTTCTTTAGACTTTCAGTATTTGAAAATGTTTAAAATCCATGCATATGAGAAACCAAGGTCTTCTTCCTTATCTGTACGTAGTCTGGAAACTCTGTTGAACTTTGTGTTAGTCCGAGTAGACTAGAGAAAGAAATTCATAAACATGCATATGGATATAAGGGAAAGGTTTATATACAAGAGGAATGGAACATTGAGAAAGCATCCCATCCCAGTCCAGTCCAAGGATATAAGTCAGATATTAGCCCATATCTCTGATACCAATCTATAAAGTCTCCTTCTGACTCACAAAGCATGTGCAATGACACCAGGACAATCACAGGCCAGTGGGTGCAGTCTTGTGTATCTAGCAGTGGTAGAAGCATCTCAGCGCTGGCATGGGTCTCCCCATGGCCCCTGGTTTCCAGGGCTCAGGGTTCATGAGCAGTATCCATTGGTGGTAGAAGCATCTCAGCACTGACAAGGTTCTCTCTGTGGCTTTTCCAGCTTCAGAGGTCTGCTTCCATCAGAGAAGGCCCGCGGGGTTTTCCCTCCAGCTCCTCCAGTTTCTAGGAATCAGTATATATGCTGTCCTCTTGTCTTGTCAGTAGTGTGTCCCCAAGGAAGTAAATCTATAGTATCTCACTTCCAATGGGAAATACTGTGAGATTTCCCAGAATTCTCCGTGAAAGCCATGCCCACACAGAGGTCTCATTGGCTATCCCCAGAATGACAGGTTAGACTCCACCCCTACACTTTTAGTCAAATTGGCACCAGAGTATGTGATTGCCACAAATCTGTTCACTTTGGATAACCCTGTTGGCTTTTGAATTACCAGTGACATAGCTGCCAGCATATCAGCAACACACAAACCACAATAGTATGACAAACTGACAGACAAGTGGTAGTCTCATAAGTTAGCAAACCAGCAATCTAAATTCTGGATGCCAGCACTAAGGGAACATTCTTGTTTCCTTCCAACATCTCTTAACTTAGCATTTCTTGGAGCTAGTCATGTGTCTTAGTATCAGTTGTCACCTGGGTCAAGGTCTAGCATTACTAATGCAGTGACTTCAGGTCTATAGGCTGAATTCTGCTCCTGAATTTTCTCTCTAGGAATTTATAGGTCATTCTCTTTTAAAATATAAGACGTGCCCTGAGCAAGGGTGCGCTGCACAAGGGTAGGCCTTAATAAAGATAGAGCTTGAGTAAGTGCCTGACTTTCTATGAAGTTTTGACTCGATATGAGCCCTGTCTCATTAACGCATAGAGGTTAAAATCCACACTGCCTCACACAATGTAGGAGAGAATCATGAGACCCCACCATGCAATGCCACCTAACAATGTAGTGAGTCAACGCCTAGACAAGTTGACTCATATTGTGGGAAACATCATTCATTCCTTGACATTCACCCAACTCCATGTGGCCAAGAAAAAATAGGCTCAATCTATTTAATATCTTGAAATGGAATTCAATTGTTCTGCCAGTATTAGAATTGTACTGAAACTCCACCCTACCCTTTACATTATTGTGAGGGTGGAAGGAGATGCTGCATTGATAAAATGGACATAGCGACCAACCTACTGTCCTTTGGCTCAAAGGAAAGGATCTATATATCTATGGCCATATTGGTCATGTAGAAAATACCTGCTATTGTTAGAATGGGAGCTGATTAGTCAAAACGTATTACTAAGAAAAGGGAACAAACTAAATTTCACAATCTAATATAATTGTAAAACTAAGAAACGTGAATTTTGTCCTGGAAAGTGATTGCTGCCAGCCTTGCACTGCTTCTGGGAAGCAGTCCAGGGAAACCCAGATTCCCAGTCTAGAAAGATAAAGTCCTGGGAAATACAAATACAGACAACAGGGTATGCACACAATACTGCAATTTTCCTCAGACAAGCACAACTACCTACCATCAGAAAGATGTAAGAATATTTGCTTTTTCAGGAAGTAGCACCAACCTTTGGAACTAAACTTCAACAAAGCCTTCCTTCTCCCTCTTTCTCATGTAATAAGAAGACACTGGATCAACTCCAGTGTCCTTTATTTTTCACTTTCTCCATGCCAGGTATTGGGATAGTCATTTTACATAGGTTGCCTTGCTTGATTCCCATACAAACTCTGGAGGGCCAATAAAGCATTTCCATTTTGTAGGTGAAATCATCCCTCAGAATGTTAGAGTACTTTTCCCACATCTAACTACGATTTGCATTAGGTCTCCACACTGAAGAATCCCAAGGTTTTCTTGATTGCCTTCCTAATCACACGGGCTAATAGGAAAATGAGATTCTAAAGGCCTGAAACAGAACAAAAACACAGACAAATCATCCGGAAGAGGGAGCTATCAGCACCAGGACATGTTGCTGCTGGTAGATGCTATCCATCCAGCTCTGATCTACACAACAGTACAAAACACTGCATGGACTGGAGTCATCGTCACCATTTTTTTTATGACTGAGCCCCCTGATGCAACCACTGTGTCAGTCCATCTCATGAAGGGCCTTCTCCTTTTTGCAGCCCTTCCACATTACCAAACAGGATGACCTTCTCCAGGGACTGGTCTCTCCTGACAATCTGTCCAAAGTATATAAGATGAAAGCTTGGGTTCCTTGACTCGAAGGAGCCCTCTGGCCTTATATCTTCCAATGCAGATCAGTTTTAGTGGTCGAGGATACTTTCAATATTCTTCTCCAGCACCACAGTTCGAATGCATTGATTCTTCTATAGTCTTCCTCATTAAAATGTTCAATGTTCACATGCATGTGATGCAAGGGAGAAGACTATCATTTGGGTCAGGCACACCTTAGGCCTCCAAATAACATCTGTGGTAGTTACACAATTTCACGTCAACTTTATAAAAAAAATGAAGGGGCGGAGCTTAGCTTGTCAAGCAGATCCCATCTTGATGATGCCTCCTTGTGGACAGGCCCTAATCATGAGGATTCTGGGAACTTTCTCTCTTTTCCTTCTGGAAGGTAGACCACTCTGCCCATCTGTTTCACCTTTCTGTGAACAGACCACAGGTAGATCACAGGCCAGTGGGTGGAAAGTCTTGTGGATCCAGTGACAATGGAAGCATCTCAGGCCTCAAGCTGCCATCAGCATGGCTCAAAGTGGTTTGTTCAATCTGCACTGAATGCATTAGCCATAAACAGGAATACATGGATTGACTGCATACTTGATAGAAACATTTCAGAAAGCTGGAAAAGCACTGGAAGTACTCACTAGTCTATGTCAGGAAATTAGTAAAATAGCTACCTGACCAACTCACTGGAAGAGATCCATATTTGTGCCCATTCCAAAGTAAGGTGATCCAATAGAATGGTCAAACTATAGAGAGATCTCATTGAGGTCACACACAAGTAAAATTTTGCTTGAATTCATCCAAAAATGGTTGCAGCCTGTAGAACAAGGAATACCCTTGCTGATGTCAGATGGATCTTGACTGAAAGCAGAGAATACCCAAAAAAAGTTTGCTTGTGTTTTATTGAGTATGCCAAGGCATTTGACTGGGCCATAATAAACTGTGGATTACCTTGAGAAGAATAGGAAGTTCATAATGCTTCCTTGTGCTCATGTACAAATTCCACATCAGTGAAGTTGGATTGTATGAAGTAGAGTGTGGTATCAGGATTAAAAAAGGCTTATTAATGACCTGTGGTATACAAATGACCCAACCTTGTTTGCTGAAAGTGAATAGAAATGCAAACGTGCTGATGAAGATGAAAGGTTGTAGCCTTCAGTATGGGTTACAACTCAATGGAAAGAAGACCACAATTCTTACAACTGGACCAAGAGGTCACATCACGATGAATGGAGTAAAGGTGGATGCTGTCAAGGATTTTGTCTTACTTAGATCTACAACAATGCCCATGGAAGCAGCTGTCAAGAGATCAAAAGACCTTTTGCATTATGGAAATAAGCTGCACAAGATCTCTTCAGAATATTGAACGGTAAGGTTGTTTCTTTGAGGATTATGATGCGCGTTTGACCCAAGCCACGGTATTCTACATTATATTGTATACATGTGAACATTGAACACCAAATGAGGATGACTGTAGAAGAATGGATGGGTTTGAATTATGGTGCCAGAGAAGAATATTGAATGTAACTTCAGCTGCTAAAAGGTCAAAACTGATCTATGCCGGAAAATGTAATATTGTCAGATGAGACCATTCCCTGGAGAAGAACAACAGGTTTGGTAAACAGAATGGGAAGCAAAAAAGAGGAAGTCCCTTGACAAGATGCAGCGACACAGTGGCTTCATCAGTGGGCGCAGGCATAGAAACAACTGTGAGAATGGCACAGGACAGCTGTACATGTCTCATTCTGTTTTATACGGGGTTGCTCTGAAAAGGAGCTTATACAATGGCCCCTAAAAATAACAATAACATGGACATGATTTGCTGTCACTAAAATGAACAAAGATGTCCAATCTTATAGATTTAAAGAGATTCGAGGTCCACAGTTTAGCATGCTCTGTTCTCTTACTCATTTCCATTCGGTTGGTTGTCCAGTTATCCCATCATTTTTGAAACAAGGATACACAGTAGCTGATCTCTCTACTTGCAGCCTAAATGAAAAGTTCTATCGCCCTTGTTACTATTTGTTACTATTTGTCCCAAAGATAACACAGACTGTGCCATCAGGCCTACTGAAAGCAGAAAAGACATTGGAAAAGGAATGTCTCTATAATGGCCTGGACAGAGCAGGGAATGCCCGCCCCCCTCACCACCCTGCCCAACACTCCAAGGTTTACAAGGGGAATGTCATAGTAGGGAATCAGACTGACGAGAGTCCAGGGGCTTAAATCTCATTTCACATCTCCCATTGGGTGCCCCAATGAGCAACTTTAAAAAGAGAAGGATGCTCAACTGATTTAATTCTGGGCACCAGTGCCACTTTTTCAGTTTTGAACGTAGTCCTCAACCCGTAGCTATAAGGAAGATTTTAAGAAAATGGATCAATCGGCTATTTCTCTAACCAATTCACTGAAAATTGGGAAGACTTCTCTACCATGAATTCCTGTATCAGTTAGAGTGCCCAGTACCTCTTTTGAGAGGGGATTAACTTTAACCTGGGCTTTTAGATGATTTTCTGCATATGCATCAGGCCTCAAACTCTAGGTTCCCAGTATGACTGTACACGCCCCAAGCCCAAACCAAATTCACTGCCATTGAGTCACTTCTGACTGACAGTGACAGGAAGGGAAGGGTCGATCTGCCCTTATGGGGTTCTAAGACTGTAATCACTTTATGAGGGTGGAAAGCCTCCTGCAGCTTTCCTGTACAAGCCAGGCAGCACAGATTTCTGAGGAAAGGGCGCCCCCTCGTGAAATTCATACAGGAAAGATTGACAAAACACACCTCAAAAGTCTAGGCAGCTGGGACACTAGAGAAGACAAAGTTGGAAGAGACTGTTTGAGTGACTGTAAAGGCGGCACCTCGAATTGTCAACCAGAAATACTACTCACTCTGGACAGAAGTGCTAGAGGGAGTATTCACCTGATTCAAAGATGCCTGAAATCTTGGCTTCTAATGCCTTTCTGATCCTTCTATAAAGCTTCCATCCTTCCTGTTTAGAAGCACCAAGCATACTATTGGTTTCATAGGGCTTGAGAAGAATAAGCCAAACAATGGAAGACATGCATGGTGTAGTTTGCTGGTGACTGTTCCCAGCCACCACGCATGGTTTTCTGTGCTAGAACTGGAGGATGCTTTCTTCTGTCTCCCTGTAGATTTTCAATCTCAGCCATGATGTGTCTTTGAGTAGGCAGACCCTCTTATAGGAGGGAAGAGACCCTGCACCGAATGTTTTGGACTATGGATTCAAAACACTCTCTAACTTTATTTGGGGAGACTCTTGCTGAAGATTTGAAAAAAACTGACTTTGGAAAGAAGAGCCTGTGTTTCAATATGTGGATTATATTTTAATTACACTGCAACTCAAGAGGTCTGGGATTCCAAAACACTACAGGTCCTGAATCACTTGGTAGCATGTGCGTATTAAGTGTCTCCAAAAAAAAGTCCGAATTTCAGAGTGAAGGGTAAATTCCCTTGCATTTCACATTTCTCATGGGAAAAGGAGGGTTCCTGCAGGACTGGAAGGAGAACATAATCTGAGAAGTAACTCCATCCTCGGGAAAACAGCAGAAAGCTTTCTCAGGAATGGCTGTGCTTTTGCACATTTGGATTCCAAATTCCAGAATCATATTCAAACCTTTGTATGGAAATCAAAAGGAGAGGAAATGGAATCTCTTCTGCAGACTCCACATACTGAAAGACAATCTAGAAAATAAAGTTTAATTGGCCCTGCCCTAGCCTAGGGCAGCCAAAATTGCAAAATCTCTCTGACCTCTACGTTAATGAACAGCTGGGCCAGGTTTTCTGAATCTTGACTCTGAGTCCTGCTGGTATAGCGGTTTGCACATTGGATTTTGATCCACATGAGTGGCAGTTTCAACATCCCCAGCAGTTCCATAGGAGAAAGACGGTGGAACTTTCTATTCCCCTAAATCCACAGGGGTCACTACGAGTCAGCACTGACTTGATGGCTGAGTCTGGTTTACTGGGGTTTTTTGGACCCAGATGCTCAGGCCAGCTAAAACGTAGGTGCCTGGCTTGCTTTTCGAAACAGACCATGCAGTCTCCAGGTGGTCTCCATGCTAAAGGACTGTGGCAGCCACATGTGATTTGTTGTAGGATGCAGAACAGTTTACATTGGGCTAAAAAATATGTTTCTAAATACCCCTCATAAGGTACTACCCCTCTTAAAAGAAAAGGAGGGCTTGAATTAACAGCAGGAAGACTGAGGAAACACCAGGGCATATTGTTGAATAACCCGAACTTTACATCCAAGGCCATTGCCACCTTAATTCCTGCCACATTACTGTCAGAGGGCGATTCTGGGCCTCTTCACAAGTGGCTTGACCTTCCTGATCTCACACTTGACAATCTTGAAGTGGAGTGGTACATGAATGGGAGTAGCTACATCCAGCAGGGTGTCTGAAAGAGAGGATATGTCATGATCATTCAATGTCCCTGGCTGCAGGCGTCTGCCCCAATGATCTGAATGATTATCCTAGGGTGATGCTTATGGCTCGGCAGAGGGAAATGTCTTAACATAATGGGCTCTTTTCCTCAACCAGCAAGGAAATAAGACATGTCTTCCAAATCTGAAGGCCATGAAGATAGCCCAACACCCTTCCCAGGTTACTGTCATGTACTTCCCAGTGCATTAAGAGAGGGGACATCAGAAATGAGTAGATGATGAAGCCAAAAGACTAGCCATGGGAGGAGGGGCTAGAGATTTTCCTTTATCCCCTCATTTGAGCTTACAGGAACAGTGCCCTCTAGAAAACGCTACAAGAGATTAGGAATGAGTTGTAGAGTGTGGTTTACAGTTATTAGCAATATTGCCTTGGTACTCAAATGAAGAAGGGATTTTCTTGGTACTGGGTGGAAGATTTTCCTAATATATTATTGCTCTACACAATCATTCTCACCAGAGAGAGATGCAAGCATGACCTGGTTTCAGCAGGTGACGATAGGCCCAGGACTGAAGAGATATGTCTAAGAAATACCTGGTTAATCCGAGGGTGCAACACTGAGGGACAAATGTGGGGGGGGGGGAGACTGGCAAATAGATTTTAATATTATGCCCAAGGCCCTGGGGATGTTTTATTATCTCCCCCCCCCCTTTTTTTTTTTTGCTAGATACTTATTCTGGATGGGAAGTAGCTTCTCCTAGCTACATAAACAGCCTATAGAAGTAGCCAAAGTGCTTTTAATGGTATTCAGCCTGAGATTTGGACTCCCTTTATGCAGAGTGATAATGGAGGAGCTTTGTTGAAAGACTCAGATAAGTATTCAATAAAAGCACTTAGCATGATCTGGAAGCCACACTCATCATACACACCCCAGTCTCCTGGAAAAACTGAAAAGATGAACTTTAGAAGGCAACTGCTAGACTGTATTAGGAAGCTCACTTAGCCTGGGCTAAATTTTTACCTATTGCCTTACTCTAGGACTGTGTGCTGGAAGAGTGTCAATCAGCAGTGTTGACTGTGGGATGCTGATGATGAGACTGGTACTGTGGGAGCTAAACATCCTGAAAAATCACCCCACCCTTCGTGCCTTCAGCCTTATGAGGTAGATGAGTTCACCCAAAGTGATTGAGCCCTGAAGAAATGGGTTCTGTCCTTGGAAGGTCAACTTTCCTTTCCTCAGAATTAACCAGGATGGAGGAAAGAAAACAGGGGCAATAGACTAGCCAAATAACCCCACATAGTAACCAATATGCTTTTTAGAAAAGATCTCTCCCCATTGATGAGTCCCTATGCACAGATATTGCCCAGGAGACAAAGTGTGTCTCAAGATCTGGAAGTAAACCTCAGACTTCAACCTGGGATAAAGTTGACTGGCTCCTTTGATGTTTTCCTTACAATTCACTCTTGGTTAAAAATAGCCAGAATAACCTCCACTGACACCATCGGTACAAAACTTCCCCACCCCCCTCCCAGAAGGAGATAAAAACCTGACCCACGTTGCCTCAAAGCTGACTCTTCTTACTCTGGTACTCCGATACGGTCTCTGACATGTTTGCTCAAAAAGAATCAATGATAATGAGAGGCTTCTGCTCTTATTTTTCATTTTGTCTTGTTAAAAGCTTCAACCAAATCCCTACAAATAGGAGTCACTCTGACCCTACATTGTCAGTGTGGGTCTGGTTAACTGGATAATCCAGCAGCTTGTTGGCAAACAAGAAATTGCTTAAAATTTTAAAGTACCACCTCCTTCTAAAATCACCCTAATGGCAGGTAAGACCTGACAAGCTGAGTTATACTCATTTATTATGGTCCTTCTAGCCATCATCCCTTATGTGATGTATTATAATTCTGGATTTCATCTTCTTGTGGCTACAGTCCTATTTTGTAGGCCTTAGTTGTTAAGGAACAGGAATGGGATACAAAAAGATATGACCTTGGTAGAGGGTATAAATCAAACCACACTCATTGCTTAACGGGTATCTTCTCACTGTCATCAGTTCTATGTGAACTCGTAGAAACCAACTGTGGAGTTCTGAGAGACTATAGCTTATAGGAATAGACAGTCTAGTCTTTCTCCCTTGGAGTTGCTGGTGGTTTGGAACTGCCAACCACGCACATCTCAGCCCAGGATTCACCTCCAGGATTCCTTGGTTATCATTAATTTAATGGATGTAAGAAGGAACGATATGCTACAACTAGGAAGAGAAAAAGCTGCTTCTTGAGTAGTCTGGGGGAAAGTGAGGATGATTAAGGTTAGAAAGAGGGCAAAGCCCACTAGAAACATCCTGCCAGAGTTCATAGGTCTTATGTGCATAAGTAAGAAAGAGCCCCGGTGTGGAGAATAGGAATTTGGTTCCATGATTATTTGATTACACCATGGAACTCTCACAAAGGGCCTTTCTGTGCATGGATCTGGTAAGAAGGTGGGGGAAGGTCAGATAGGAATCACTTGAGTGAAACTATGAACAGAATTCCCTGCAATGCTACCCTGTTGTGTATAAAATGAGCCCTCTGAGAAGCAGCCAGTGTAAACTCACCACGGGCAATAAATACTAATGTCAAGCCATAATTAACTTTATCACTTTCAAGTATGCTCACCGTTGACTTTGCCACCAATGGTATTTTTCTAGCTCTTAAATACATGTATATGTATATAATAAAATAATGAAAAGGGCTGTATAATTTTCATTCAAAAAAATTGATTGGCAAAGTCCAGGCTGATCTCTGTGACAATGAGCAAAACTATGTCTGTATATAATAATTTCTGTTTGTTCATTTAGTTTTTGATTGTGTCTTTGATTAAAAAATAATTGGCAATAGACTGACAGGATCAACCCATGTCAGCTGAGGGCATACAATTGAGCGTACCTTCATTCTTGTCAGGACAAGTTTTCACTGTGCAACTGAGCTATCTTCCTTCCATAACACTTAGATGCCCCAGAGTCACACATCCTCCTGGCAGCTGGGATGATGACTCGGGCAGGCTTAAAGACACTGCTATGGCCTCGGGTGACTACAAGAGTTCCCAGATGAGAGTCTATGAGTCATCTCTATAAAATACAGTCACTCAAGGTTGTAGGGACATGCTCACTGACAAAAAAATTTGAAAATAGTGATTCTTAATCAGTTCATTATTTGGAAATGATCGACACAACAACCTAGACATGGAGTTCTTCTTCATCCTTTAGACTATGAGGTGGGTGGTCAATCTAGGGAGGCCATCCTGCTCTTCATCATCCTGAGGATCTCGCCTTCCCTGATCCCAGCAGGACTCTGTATTCTGTTCCCAGATCACAGTATAAGGTGGAAGAGAATAGAGAAGTCATGGTGCCTTCCTAGGCATCGCAGCCTCTAAGTTCATCCCCTGGTATGCATGGAGTCACCTGCTAGGGCTTAGCACCTACTACATGAAATGAAAATGCCCACCCATCTCTGCTGTGCTTCACGAATAATCCAGGGTTTCCAGATTTTCTAATTTCCCAGAGAAGGAAACTTCCCTTCAAAATGTTGAAAATGTGCAAGAAAGAACAAGATGATCTAAAATGTATTGTGTGGTGCTTATGTAATTCATTTTAGTATGATAGAATTATTTTATTATATAATGTGTGAATTACGCGACAATAAACCTGTTAAATGTTGAGGATATGGATGTAGAATTTATTTGTCTAAGTACCAGATATAAAATACCAAACTGAAGCCTGCCAACACGGGATAGGCCAAACGAACAGGTAGGGTCTGAGGAAGGGGGCATCAACACCAGGGACGGAGGTGGTAGTCACATGTCAGGAAAGGGAGCTCACGCAGGTGGAAGCTGCTTGCCTGCCCCTTGGGTCTGGCTTAACTACCCTCCCATGGCCGGTGTCCTTACCAATTAGCTGGAACAAGGAGTAGGTAGAGAGCGTCCATGTGGAGAAATGGGCAGTACATGAATTACGCACCGAACGGCCAGCACACGTTCTTTTCTTTCCTCTCCCACAGGCTTTCAGAGACTCTCTTCATTAGTGCACGGATCCCATGAGATCCCCAAAGTAAGCAGGATTTTTGCCAAATAAACATTTTTCCAGTTCCAATTTACTATTTTTTTTCATCTAAGTATTGCAGAAGGAACGCAGCTCAGTTGCAGAGGAAACAAAGAAACAAATGAACAAACAAGCGAACAACAACGACCCTTTCTTTAAAGGCAAGATTCTTTGCTACATTAACCTTCTTACAAGCTATAGTACTGGGATCCTCTCCCACTCATTAGATGCCCTTAGCCTACTAATGTATCAATAACTCTAGATACATTATATACACTGTCTTGGGCCCCTGCTCTGGACTGTACTCTGATCGCCTAAAAAATACATCAAGTCCAGAGACAGAGCAATGGAGAAAAGGTGAAGATTTGGCCAGAGAATACAGCCTAAAATAGAAAATACCTTGGGAAGACATTTGCTGTGAGATTGAAATACTGAATTTGAGTGTTTTAAAATGAATTTAGTCAACTGTAGTCTTGGGTGAAGGGAAAAGCAGGTAGTAAGTGTCAACTGTTTAATTTCTGGAAAACGTGAGTTTGACCCTTTAGCCAAGGCGGCAACTACCAGGATGCCACAGCGCAACCTCCCCAAGGTAAATAAGCCTCATTTTAAAAATCACTTTGGACTTTAAAATCATTTTTCAAGTTCTTCTTTTTCTCTCTTAACAAGCAACTTTATGTGGTTTTTTTTTTAAACAGGACAGTCCTTCTAATGCGTGTACTAATTATTTTAATTGCCATATATATAGAGCAGCTTTAAGATTAATGCTCCAGAAAAAAAAAATGTTTGCTGTAATTGGAAGTTCACATACCTTTTCAAAAAAATATATATCTCTATTCAGGTCTGCTAAATAGTATGTACATTTTTACAAATTATTATTAATTGGGAGTTAATATAAATAATATTGTTCTATAGTTCAATCACATCAAGCAGAACTGTGCAATTGCTACCATAATCATTTCCAAATATTCTTTATCTTCTTGGACTCCTTGACAACATCTCCCCTCACCCCACCACCATCACTGCCCCTGGACCCTGAAGCTTCAGTTCCACTTACTACCCCCATAGCTTCATCAATTCTGAGTTTCATATAGTGAAAAGCAAGAAGCAGAACACAACTTCAAGAGAGTGACCTCTGATGACATAACACCTCTGAGATAGACTAAAGTGAATGAACAAAAACAAAATAAAAATGTCGAAAACCAGATAAGGTTCAGCACGCATCAGATCATGCAGGGGATCAATTGACTCAACTGACAAAAGTTTTGACTGTTTAAGTCAGATTTATGCCTTTGATCTTATGCTTAAAGGATTATTATAAGAGCTGTTTAAAATAATGTAAACATGAAAAAATTGACATTACAGAGATGTTGGTGGATTCAATTCTAAAATAGAAAAAAGGCCGGTGAATCTGTTAAATTCCTAGATCAAGGTCATTTTCATCTCAAAAGGCTCAGAAGACCAGAGATTAGTTAGCATATCAAAACTCCATTTTTACATTTGAATCAGACGCTAGCCAAAATATGGCAACCCATTTATTAAAGAAGCCTTGGTTGCATAATTGTTATGCCTTGAGCTGCTAACTGCACAGTCATTAGTTCAAAACCACCAGCTGTTTCACGATAAAAAAGATGAAGCTTTCTGTCCTCATGACCATTTGCTGGTCTTCCTTGCCCTGTGGTGTGGCTGTGAGTCAGACCTTGGTGGCAGTAGCCAGGATGCAGCCCTCTGCAAACATAGGGTTGCATATCTGGTCATCCCCTCTCCCGCCAGTTTCAAGATAGATAGAGCCAAAAGTTTTACTTTATGGATCTTATAGAGAATTTTCCAACCCTCAAATAATCACTTTTACTGGGTTGGCACATTTTATAAATGCCGTCTACAGATAATTGGACATCCCCTCACATAAGGGTCACAAGGAAGGGACAAGCCAGTCCAGGGTGTGGTATAGCACCAACGAAACACACAACATTCCTTTAGTTCTTTAATGCTTCCCTCTTCCCCTGCTTCCTATCATGATCCCAGTTCTAACTTAAAAATCTGGCAGAGTATGTACACTGGTACAGATAAGAGCTCTAGACACACAGAATCTAGAACAGATAGATCCTTCAGGACCAATAATGAGAGGAGGGATATCATGTGGGGAGGGGGGGAAAGTAGGAGGAGAAGGGGGAGGGAGGGGGAACTGATCACAACAATTGACATACAAGTCTCCACCCCAGAAGAATGAAAAACAGAAATGGAGATGAAGGCAGATAGCGGATGCTGTAAAATATGATAATAAAAACAATTTATATATTATCAAGGGTTAACAAGGATGGGAAGGTGGGGGAGGGAGGGAGAAAATAGGAGTTGATACCAAGTGCTCAAGTAGAATGAAAATGTTTTGGAAATGATGGCAGCATATGTACAAATGTGGTTGATACAATTGCTATATGGATTGTTATAAGATCTGTGAAAGCCCTCAGTAAAATATTTTATTAAAATAAAAAAAATGTTTTTAAGCACCATTTTCTTTCTTTCTTTCTCTCTCTCTCTCTCTCTCTCTCTCTCTCTCTCTCTCTCTCTTTCTTTCTTTCTTTCTTTCTTTCTTTCTTCTTTCTCTGCCATCTATCTCCCTTAGCTGCCTTCTGTACCTCCAAGGAATTTAGCAATAGTTCTAAGCTTAAATCTTTAGCTCTTATTAGGAAGAAGAGCAGGGACGTTGGCGCTCACCAAAAATGGTGTGAGATAACAGAGGTCTACACATTAAGGCTGGTTCCTCCTGAAAGTCCAGGTTTGAAGGAGTACACACTCTCCCAGTTTGCTAACATGGAAGACCAGAAAGGACACTCATGGTCTTTTCTATGCTCTCAGAAGGGAAGCCAAGGGTGACTAATTCAAGACACACTTCTGGGGTATATCCTTAAGAAGTGGGACAAGTTTAATCTTCAGACTCTAAAGAAAAACTAATATTCTTTTTTTGTGTGACATCACTGCCCTCTGGTGGGTGTGGGAAGCCCAGCCTTGCTCCTGGAGAGCTGCTGCTGGATTTCAACCGCCAAGCCACTGGGATGCAGTCCTGCACTCAAACATTATGCCACCGGGGCTCAGCCAAAAAACTAATATTCTTGCAATAAGTTAGGCATTTGGAATGTGGCATGAAAACAGCTATCTACATTATAATGGCCACCTAGTTACTCATTAATCAAGGCTTTCAAGAGAACCTCTTGGCCTTTTAAATTTTAGAAGAGACCTACTCCCACCACCGGAGAGCAGTGATGCCCAGCCCCCCCCAAAAAAAATTTAGAAGAGACTGTAATAAAGCCTACTTTGATAGTTGCATAATCTGTTGTCAATCTGAGACCATAGAATAAAGAGGTGAAGTATAGACTGATGACCACCTTTGGAGGCACTAAAGAGATAAATAACTCACTGGCAGTGAGATACAGGCTCACTGCCTGCAAGGCATGCTTGCTGACAAGCCCCAGAGAGCTATACTTGTGCCCTGAGCTGGAAGAGTCATGTGGAGACCCCCGCCAGTGCTGAGATCCCTCTCCCATCACTGGATCCACCAGACTTACCACCCACTGGCCTCCTGTATTTGGCATCATTGCATGTCTGCTTGAATCTAAAGAAGAGTTTATGGACTAGTTGGGACATATGGGATAATATTGGACTTTTGGACTTGATCTGGACTGGGCTGGGATGTTTTCTTAATGTACAATTGTTCTTTTACACAAAGTTCTTTCTTATATGTGTGGCTGTCTATGAATTTGTTCCTCTAGTCTACCCAGACTAACACACCTACTGACTTGTATCCTGAGAATCACATAGGATAATTAATGTTAAGAGATAAGTTTATCACTCTATGCCAGTTTATATCTCTGCCATTAGACCTCAAGAAGAGATTATAAGAGCTGTGGGTAAGTTCAGCAGTCCTATAGATCTCTTTAATAATAACCCTATCGAACTCTTAAGAAAATGGGAGTGGTCTGACCACAAGAAAGACATCTAATACAAATTTGCCTGTTGGCCATTATAACAGCTCCTTATAGATTTAAAAAACTCAGTGTGTCACGTCGATCTAGCTTCATAGCAAGCCTTGATGGCATAGTGGCTTATGTGCTGGCTGCAGTGCAAGACTACCAGCTGCTGCTCAGGAGAAAGACGAGGCTCTCTCTCCTCGTGCAAAAAGGTTCTCCTCTGAAACCCATGGGGCTGGGCTATTCTACCCTGTCCAAAAGAGTCACCAGGCCTCCTTAGAGCTTCTCACTGCAGACTCATCCCAACCCCCTGTGGGTTTCCACAACTGTAACTGTTAAAGGGGTGGCTTTGAACTACTGACCATGCAGCTCGAAGTGCAATGAGTAACCACTACACTAAAGTGATCAGATTTTAAGTGGGACACCATTGACTGGGGGTGGGTGTGGGTGTTGTTGATTAAAAATTTGGTCTATATGGAGCAACAAACATTTTCATAGAATGCAAAAAAAATGTATTGTAATAATTTTATTTTAATTTTAAAATGCAGCGGGATGTTGCCAAATTGTTAAAAAATGGAACGTCTGGTCACCTTACGGTACACTACCAGGGCTCCAACCTTATAGATTTAGGAGAGGTGAAAGAGGTGAAATACTTATTTACATTTTTAAAAAGCTGAAATACCTATGGCAGGCAGAAACAAAGATATTCCAAAAATCCTCAAAAGACATTGGACATTTTGAATTTCTAATAGATGCCTAATATCTTCCAGTTTGACTCTTTATTTGCCACCTGTTATTGTAATTTTTATCATTTATGACCCTCTTCTAACAGGTTGTTTGCCTTAGTGGATAAGGGCAAAAAGTCTAAAATGCTGCAAAATTACCGAGCATCAAAACCTTAGGTGCATCTCTCTCATGGAAAGAACTCCCCGTTACTGATTTGTGGCCAATCTGGCTAGAGGACAGAAGTCAGAATGTATGTGCCTCTTGAGTCAATCTGATGGGAGGAAGGGGACTCAGATGATTTCCCCCACCTGTGCTGCTTGTTATATCTTTTAATATAAAATGATGTCAATTACCTGTTCAGTCACCTTTTGTCTCTTAGGGGGATAAATGCTTGGATTCAAGAAGGAAGAAAATGTTTGAGACAGATTTTGATAGCAATTGTACAACACTGTTTGATGTGATTGAACTATGAAATGGTATGGTGTCTGGATTAGTTCCTAATTAAATGGTTTGGGTTGTGTGTGAAGAATGCTTCTATTGAACTGTCAAAATCCATAGCAGTGCTGGTAATCTTACGGAGTGTTAAATTTGCCACAAGGACTCTCATTTTTAACTCTCATTTCATTCTGTCTCTCAATTTGAAGGTTTACAATCTTTTGCCTGGTACAATTAAAGTCAAATTATGGACTACTCTCCAGTAAGCTGACTACTTCTAATAGTACATGTTTTGATCTCATTTAGAGTGGTTAAATGATTACATGTGTGACACACAGTATCACTGCTAAAACAATATCCACACTGCCTTTTAGGAAAGTCGATGTCTTGTAACAAGATTTAGATGAGTGGTACCGAGAAACTGCAGCACTGCATGCTACAAAATGCTACAGAAAGACAGAAATCCCTTAGTGCAACTCTAAGGATGAAGTTGATCATTGTTTTCTTTTTTCAGCGAGAGGGGGGGTTGATCATTTTTTAAGAATTTTAACTGTTAAGTATGCTCTAATTAAATTGAAACAGTCTTTAAGACATTTATCAAGCACCATGGGATAAATAAAGCCACTTAGAAATGTGAGCATAGTAACAATGCTCAAACTCTTTGGCCAAAGTGCTTTCAGACTTAATTTTACTAGCTCAGCATGTTAGAGTCTGCCTATTAGCTAATATTCCTTCTAGCATGTATGTAGGTAATGCAAGGCCAATGGAAAAAAAGGCATATACACAGTTAGATAATGGGTCACATAGCTATGCACTAAACACCAGATTTATTTTGACTAGTTACCATCAAGAGTAGGCACATGAGGTAGGTCAACTTTACAAGGGATGGTAATTCTATCTGCATTCCATAGTGTTATATTTCACTGCTATGTGACATGTGATAGAGCAGTGGATCTCAACCTTTTTCAAGCCATGACCCTTTAATACAGTCTCTCATGTTGTGGTGCCCCCCTCCCACCATAAAATTATTTGTGCTGCTACTTCATAACTGTACTTTTGCTACTGTTATTAATTGGGCAGCCCTGTGAAAGGGTTGTCTGACCCACAAAGGGATCATGACCCACAGGTTGAGAGCCACTGTAATAGAGGAAAAAGTGTGGCGTGGACCAAGCTGATGAACATGGACTCCAATTAACACTACATTACCAAGTTTCCTAATGAAGGACAAGACAGTACCCAGCGGAATATCAGTGCTATGAGTTTAAAAAGTGTGTTATGACTACCATTCTAAGCCAAGCTAAAGCCCAGGTTACTTATTAATCTGCTGTCTCTAACCTCGAATCAAGAGGAACAAATGTGTCAGTGCCAGAAGTCAAAAGCACTTATTCTGCACAAAGCTGCAGCCTGCTCACAGCTTGTCTCCATCCTATGCCTTGAAGCAGTCCAAAAGCCATCTTCGGTACTTTATGTACACACCTATTTCTAATCACTGAACTACACAAATAGCCAAGACAAATATAGCAAACAGAGATAGAATGCTTATAGAAATAGAGAAATACACACACACACATGCGTGCGTACGCTCACACACAAATTTGGAAATATCATCTAAAAATGTTCTTAGAGCTAGGACATGTAGGAAAAAAGAGTTATCTTTCTTGGTTCTTTCATTGAAGTGTGTCAGATGAACCAACTTCTTCCTGTTTTTATAATAAAACTTAAACTAAGAATCTTTAAGACTGAAATATAAAAGAAAGACATGAATAGTAATACTGACTTTTAGTATTCTTCTAAGACATAGCATCATTGGGTTCCAAGTCCTTTTGACCTCTCTTTTCTTTTGTCTCATTATGATTAAAAATCTCCCCTGGTCAGCCTTTATGTGGGAATGTTGGTGGCATTTTTCTGGAACATTTTCTGAAACAGGCTATCCTGAGGAAACCTAGACTGTAGGCTATGAACAAGTCCATCCACGAATGACTCATGGCTGTAACTCCAGAACTTCACTTGAAAGAGCTCACTCTCCTTAATGTAATCCAGAGTAGGAGAGAATTCTATTCATTTCAGCAGGGTGACAATAATATATGCCTCATATCAACACAAATTATCTACTGTAATAAAGGTCTCTACCCCTGGCTCATAAGGAACTATGTGCATGAAGTTTTTCAGTGGTTAAATGACATAGTCAAGGGAGTGAAAGTAGAGATTTGGAAAGAGCATATTTGGAGTTTTTGAAAATACCTTGGAACTACATTTCCCAGAATTCTTGCCCAAGTGGAAGCTCCCATAAATTCTCTCATACTTAATATTCTTAAAATGGTGGGATATGCTTGGGGGAAGTAAGAAATTTCAAGACCAGTCATGCTGCCTGTGCTAGTCTGGGTATACAAAAGAAGCAAATTCATAAGCACTCATATGTGCATAAGAAAGAGTTTCATATACAAGAGCAATTAAATATGAAGAAAACATTCCAGCTCAATTCAGATCAAGTCCCTAAGTCTGATATTAGCCCATATGTCTGATACCAATCTATCAATTCCTCTTCAGACTCACAAAGCACATGCAATGACACTGAATGCAGGAAGATTACATCAGTGGGTGGAAAGTCTTGTGAATCCAGCAGTGGTAGCGGTATCTCAACACTGGCAGGCGTCTCTATGTGGCTCCTTCAGCTCAGGGCACTAGTGTAGCTCCCTATGTCTTGTCAGCAAGTATGTCTCGCTAGGAGTGATCTGTGTACCACCTCCTTACTGCCTCCAAATGAAGTCATCAAGCTGTGACCTGATTGACTGACTAAACACACCTTTTCACTCTTTAGTCTCAAATTGACAACAGATTATGTAAACTGCCTCTCTGGCTTGAATGATTTCTTTAGGGGTTAGTTTAATAAAATTCTTTTGTGATGCCTTAGCTTCCAAAGATAAATTTTTCTTTCAGTAAAACAGGAACTTGTATTCTAGTAACAGTAAACACTTGTTATTTGGAAATAGAACCATAGTACCAAAATGAGTAATAAGCCTAATCTATTCGGAAGGGTGTCTTAAAAGGGAAGAGCAAACACTAAATCAGGGTCACATACACAAGGGAGGATGCATGCAAAAAAGTATCTAAGTCAAAGAACACTAATGATGGCAGCATCTAGGAGAAAGGGATCAGAGAGTGGGACAGGTCCTTTCCCAAAGTCCTCAGGTGTAATCAGTATGACCAGCATCTTGATTTGTATTCTGTGTTTTTTCTTCTTGTAATTAAGTACATAAACTCAGTTTCAATTCATAATGACCTCATGTCCAACAGAACAAAACACTTCCTGGTCTTGCATCATCCACACAACTGTCATGTTTGAGCCCCTTGTTGCAGCTCCTGTATCAACCAATCACCTTGACAATCTTCCTATATTTCTTTCTGCCCTTCAACTTTATCAATAATGATCTTTTGTTCCAGCTACTGATATCTCCAGATAACATGTCCAAAATACATGTCCTTTACCAACACCACAGTTTAAATGCATCAAGTCTTCTTCTGCTTTTCAATTCAATGTCAAAATCATTAATGTATATGAGGTGACTCAAAATACCATGTCTTGTGTTGGGTGCCTAATCTCTTGAAGTGACATCCTTGCTCTTCGATATTTTTAAGAAATCTTTAAAGGACTGCAGAGGTGCCCAGAGCAACACATCATTGATTTCTCTATTGCTTCTTCCAACCACATTGATGAAATTCAAGATTCAAACAAGATGAAATTCTCAACACCTTAATGTTTTCCTCCATCTATCATGATTTATATTTTACTTTCCAGAATTGTAGGAGAATGTCTGCTTTTTAAAGGCCACCTACTTTATGGTATCTTGTGATACAAGCCCTAGGAAACAATGTCATATCTCATAAGGACTATGGAATAGCAGACAACTGTAAAACACAGGCCTCTACTCCACTTGCTCCTCCCTTCCCTTACTCTGTCCCAATCCTAAGAGCAGGTAACAGCTGGCAGGTTGAGGGATCCATGAGACAGAAGTGAGGGGCTATCTCTGGCAAGGAGAGGAGCAGACAGAAGGAAAAGAAACTGATTATTGGCTTCTGCTCAGCTAGTCAACTGCCTGCTTTTCCCCATATTCCAACCTTGAAGTATTACAGACTGCTAGTATCTGATTTCATCCCCAGTTGTCCAATTTCTTTCACATTTTCAAACTTAAGTCTTTTCCCCCTTAATCTCTGCATTACCACCACTTTATCTCTTTTTTTTTTCTGGCCAGGCAAAGCTTATAACACTCGATATTGAATCAGGCCACTAGACAATTTTGACCCTAAAGATAGTCTGGGAAAATCTGGTTCTTAGACATGGAGTTACCCATCCTGTAAGTGCAATGGGGAGCTCCATGAGAATATCCTTGGCAGAGGCTCTGATGTGGATAGGGAGAGACCCAAAGGTCAGGCTACATATGAAAAAGGATCAAGAGAATCTAAGGTCTAGTCTAGAAGCAATCAATCTAAAATATTTTTATGGTAGAAAGTGGAGAGGAAGACTATGAATATGATGCCAAGTTTCAAAGACCAGGTCATAAGAACAGAACATTATTGGCAAAGGGGCGACTGACAATCGTAAAGGATGAGAATTGAGCGAGAACTCCGACCACAAAACTCAGGAGTCAGAATAGTTAAGAACAGCTGTGCACTCACTGGTCTTCTGCAACTGCCCTGGAATAATCCACTCACTTAACATGGGGTGGGTCCCCAGTAAAAAACACAGATTCTCATAGTCTTCCATAAGTATTCAGCTCATTGTTAATAGAAGTTTCAGTCTTTGCAACTATGCATGCATACTTCTTGATATTTTCTTTGTTTTGTGTATCATGACAAGACCAGCGAGATGAGAAATAAAATAAAAAGGATATCTGAAGTAAGTACTATAAGCACATATATGAAAAGCCAGCAGCAGATTTTTATGGTGATTTGACACCAATTAATTAGCAAAAATTAGAGAAATGGAAAGTGGAACTGAGAAAACATCCAAATTTCTAGAGGAATGAGTAATTGGCAAGAATGGTTAATAACAAGAGGATTAAAATGCCAACATATGACTAATTAGAAAAAGGAAGAAATTGCTGAAAATCTGAAGAGATAATGGCAAATGATGTCAGATTTGATGGTAGATGTGAATCCTGTACTTCAGGAATCCACAAGAAGTTGACTTCTGAATGCTTTACTTGTACCTTTCCAAAGTCTATGGAAGCTTTAAAGGGCTACGTTTTGCAGAACCACACACATTCTGACTGAACAGGTCTCTTTGGGATGTGGTCTTTCCAGAGTACCTTTGTCCACATTGGTAACAGCACTGTAATGGTGCTAAGGATGCCAAGCTGTTCCTTGGGAACTGATGACACCTTATACACAGGGATACTGGACCTCAGTTTAGAAAGTCAAAATCCACCACTCACCTATTCCCATGACTGAGAAGTCCTAGACAGTCTGGTGGTGATAGAAGAAACATATTTTAAAGCATAAACTTATTATCTATTTGATGCATGGTGAGTAACATGTGAGTGATATAAGACAGTAAGGGCAATTGCTCATTCCCTTCTATCCCATTTGCCTAGCATTATCCAGGGTTTCGCAGGTGGAGTACTGGCTCATGGTAAACCAGCAGGAATGAAATCCTTTCACAAGGTTTGGAAATTCTCACTTTTCAGCTGCCATGGCTTTGGAAAATGCAAAAATAAGATTCATTCACATACCACTATGCTTTTAAGTGTATATTTCAACATGGAACATATATTGTGTAAGTAAATTTTTCTAAACTGTAGTCTAAGTCAATGGATGGGCATGCAAAATGCTTATCCCAAACCAAACCAAGTGCAAGCAAGTTGATTCTCATTCACAGAAGCCCCCTACAGAGGTTCCAAGACTGCCAAAAGATTACGGGAGCTGACAGTTTCCTCTCCCTCCTATGGAATGACTGGTTTTAATCACCAACCTTACAGTTAGAAGCACAATGCTTAAATTACAGTACCCCCAGGGTTCTTTAAAGTGCCTAGAAGAATACACTGGAGCATCTAATAAATTCACCAGATACCTTTACACTTACCTTATATAGAGAATTAAATCAGATGTTTATGAAGGTACTTTGTGCTTCATGAGATAGGCAATTAATAGGTATACTTTGGATTCCTTGTGTGTAAAGTAGTATGCATCACTCCTGAGAGAGTAGTTTTGAAAATGCAAACTAAATGATATATATAAATCTTCTAGTAACCTGTGACACTTTTTTGTTTAGAGTTATGACATTAAGTTAGTAGTCATGAGAGGTTAAAACAGAAAATTTCATTAAAAATCTTTATTGATTGATGTCCAAAAGTCAAGGAGCTTGTGGAAATACAGAAAATCACTCACAGAGTACCAGGATTCAAGTTGCAGAGGAAGAGTTATTCCATGTTTACTTGTCTCTTCTTTCCCAAAGGCTGCTGTGTGCAGAAAGGCTGGACGTCCCTTGGGTTGCTGTGATATTTGGGTTTAGCGTCAGATGAATGGACCCAGGCATCTCAGTAGTATGGCAGTGGAAGTCTTTCCCCCAGAATGTGATCTAACAGATTGAAACCAACTATATGATGGGAACAACTAAACCTATGGGAAGATCATGGTGGAGTGTTGCCCTCATAATCAGGCCAGAGCCCTGATGCAACTGGAAGGAAATTTCATCCAGGGTGAGGTTTACTCATAATTAAGCCGACTATGGGCAGGCTTATCTTTTGTGCTGTCCTGTCCCGCACTTGCCTCCTCAACCTCTGGTTCATTAGATTTAAGTCAATGGCCCCTCATATTGCTGACTGACTTGGATTCGAATGGATTGGATTGACCCTGAAATGAAGAACCTGATCTACTGATTTTGATTCATCCACCTCTGCCTCTACCAGTTTGTGGACTATCTACTTCTGGGCTCATCTTCATGCTTCCTAGTATGTCAGCTCTGATAGCAATAGGAGTCGAGAAAAGCCTCCTTCTGACTCACTGACTTGAATCAGATGGAACTTCCTCACTTCTATAACCATGAAAGCCAATTTCTTGATGTAAGCTCATTTCTCTGCAACCACATATACGGGTCGTTGTTTTTTTTTCTCTCTAGAGAAACCAGCTTAAAACAGTTGCCAAATCTCTAATAAAACCACTTGTCTAACAGAAGACCTGTTATGGAGATCTATGCTAGAGTAAAACAAAACCCTTAGAAAAATTTGTAATTTATAAATGACAAACATGTAAATTATAAACGATTCTATGGGAAAAATCTGCCTGAAACTCTTTCCCAAAACACAAGGGGTACACAGAGATGAAAGGAAAATCCCTCAGCATCCATATAGCTCTTCACATTAGCTTCCCAGCTTCCAGTGAGTGACGTATTCTTTATACACCACCAAAACACCCAATAATAGTAGGAAAGAAAATATGAGGGAAAGTTGGTAGAGAAACATATTCCATCTTCAATGAGTCATAGTGACAGACACAGCCACAAACCATGACCACTGAGTTAAGAAGACCAAATTAAAAGGTAATGGACAAGTCAACCATCACTGGCCCTGTAATCACAAGATTTCAAACTTGATTAATCATTGGGATCACTTGGGAATCTGGTAGAACTACAGATGCCTGGACTTATCTTGCTAGAGATTCTGATTCTCATTAGTTTATTAGTTGAGTACAGGGTTCTATATACTAAATACCACGGTGATTCCAATAATGAGCCGAGTTTGGAAACCTAGTTTCTAACCCCAAAGAGGAAGAGCCAGATCTCCTTCACTTCAGGTAGTAGGAAAAAAGCCTTCCCTTGGTTCTGTCTAGATATGAAATGTCACATGATCATGAAGCAGAACAACTGAGAACACTCAGCAAATGCAAGACAAAAGCATTAACACTGTAAGTGACAAACCAAATTTAGTGCTGAATTTAGTGTTTAGATTTAAACACTAAAACCTTGGGGACACTAAAACCTGAGCATCACTAAGATTCCTTTTGAGCAATCCTGAGAAAATCTAAATCAAGTGAATGCTTTGCTGTAACTTCATTCCCTACTTTTTTTTCCCAATAAAAAGATACACATTAAAATAGTTAAAATAACAACGTAAGCAATGAAGGACTTGGACATAGAAATGGAGATGGAGAAGGGGGACAGTGCAGTTGCATGGAAAAATATTCATAATCAAAGTCATAGTTTTATGCAGTATTCGCTATATTCTACAGTTCCAATGACTGCTTTAATAAACTACCACAAGCTTGACAGCTCAGACAACAAATTTATTCTACAGCTCTGATGGTCAGAAGCCGAAAATGGGGCTCACTGAATTAAATTCAAAGTTTCAGTACAGCTGTGTTCATTCCAGAGACTCTAGGGGAGAATCATTTTTTCTCCCAAACCATTTTATTAGGTGCTAATCCAGACATCATACCATTCCATAGTCCAATCATATCAAGCAGTTTTGTACAATTGCTACCCAAATCAGTTTCAAAATATTTTCTTCCTTCTTTAGCTCCTTGATATCAGCTCCCCCTTACCTTCTGCTCCCACTTCTCCCAGCAGACCCCACAGGAGCCCTTATTTTAGTTGTTGTCTCCACAGATTCACCTATCACGAGTGTGATATACCAAAAAAATAACAAAGAGTTAAGACTACCAAAAGTGACTAAATACAACAGTGATAAAACTCAATGTGAACAAAAAACTACCACAGAATATATTAAAGCACAGCTCAAGCAAAAAGTATGTGACAAGGGAAAGGTTTTAACCCTTCACATCAGAGTTATTGTTTTAATTGACTATAGTTGTCTCTCTAATAGTCTTTGTCTGATGGTCATGTTACTTCCATGCCTCAAATTTTGGTTGAAGGGAAATCACTGAATTCCTGCCCATATTCTGCAAATGTATTTCAGTTTCCACTGTCATCCACAGCCTTCTGCACACCAGAATCTCACAATTTAAGCTCTGATACTATTCCCTTATTTAGATTTGGATTATATCCTTCATAATTCTTGGTTCATGGATGCTGGTGGACTTCTTCTATACGGGCTTAGTTGGTGTCTCATTTAGATGACTGCTTGTTTGGAAACAAGCCTTTAAGACACTAATGGATTCTCTTGCTCATTGTCTTTTCAAGTTTCTGTAGGTCAAGTTTCTTGTTTGATAGCCTTCTCCATCTCTAAATCATCAATCATATCATTACAACCTTTCTTTCTGGTATTATATGTGTACCTTTATCTCGAGTTCTTTTACTCTGATCTTGTGTTCCTCTTTTACCTATAAGGATCTTTGTGATTATATGAGGTCCATAATAAGTATATGAAAAGGGAGATCCATATTAAGACCCCTAATTTAACCATATCTGAAATGTTAGTATTGCCATGAAAGATAAAATATTTGCAGGTTACCATGATTAGGATGTAGACATTTTTAGAGTGCTGGCATTCTGTCGGTCATGCTCTTAAAAAAAAAAAGAAATAAAAAACAAAGGTATTTGATAGAACCAATAGAAAACAATAGAAAGACAATTTCAGTTCAGGGAAGAAAAAAATAAGAATTAAAACTAACAGAAGATGGATGAAATGATAAACAAATAGCAGAAAGGATCAAATAGATGAACAAATAAAATAGAAAAGGTCATGAAATACCGAGTATAACAAAGAGATAATAAATATAATATACAGAAGAAATAACATCTGCAATAAACTTGGTAACAGAAAAAATTAGATGATATAGTAGAGGAAAACTTTTGAAATAGAGGGACTTGACACTCAATTGAAAGGGAATTTTTATAGATTAAAAAGAGAGACAGGAGCTGAGCCCCGGTGTCGTAGTGGTTGTGCGTGGGACTGCAGCCCACTGGGATGGAGGTTCAGTTCCAGCAGTGGCTCCACAGGAGCAAAGGCTGGGCCTCCTACTACCACCACCAGAGGGCAGTGGTGCCCCCCCCAAAAAAAAGAGAGACAGAAAGATCATTATCAAGTTACATCCTGGTGAAAAGGTATGAAAGTAAATTATATGAGTATTTAGACAGAAAACAAATTGACTTCAGACTTCTCCACAGTTAACACTCAGTGCTAAAACTGGGTAAGATTTTTTTCAAATTTACAAAAGTTATCCAAATGGGTGCCATGTATCCTTTTGAAAGTGGCCAAGGAATGAGTCAAGTAGAGAGAGGGATTAAAACAGATTAATTCGACAATAAACTCCAGACAGTTGTAATCAAATGTTAAATTGATAGGCCTCAACAATCTCTTCTTTAGAATTACTGACAAAAGAATAATGCTGCGGTTATTTCAAATAATTACACTAGAATCCATTTAAATACAGAATGAAGACAAAGCGACTGCGGAAACTGAGTTTGCCAAAGAGATCGAAAATGCAAATGCACTGTTTCTCGAACATTAGCTTCTCAAACCCAATCCTTCCCTATGATACCTAGTAATTAAACTCATGAATAATCCGTCTAAAGATAACGGTATGTTGGACAAAAGTCATAACAATGCTTTCCTTCCTTTTCTGAAATAGAAAGAAAGTGCAAGGAAATGCAGGTACGTTGCCAAAGGCTCAAGAGTCTCCTGCTGTGCACGCTTCTTTTCTGTCCTACAGGATCACGCAGCTAAAGAAGAGCAGCTACCCAGAGAAGGGCTCCAGTTGCCCCTCCCCTGGGTCTGCTGGCAACCAAGAAACACTTCCAGAGTGACTTTTCTCTAAGAAAAGAGTGAGCCATTCACCCTACAACTGACCCCCTGAGTCCTCCCTAAGAGGTGTGTAGTCTGACTGTTCCACTGCAGTGTCCGACTGTAGCAGTGGCATGACTCAGCTAGTTCCCAACTCCTCAAGCTCTCCCTGTCCAGTTGGCACTTGGGTGTGCATCTTTATTTAGGGCACCCCAGAGAGCTGTCCATGCTGGGGTTGGGCGATATTTTCAACAAGGGTCTAGTCGATTAGGGGGAGCCTCAATCTCTAGGAGTGGACACAGAAAGCAAACGCAAAGCGATGGAAGGCATCCCAGCAGTCATGGTAGACAGACCACCAGGCCTGGGCCAGATCAAATCAGATCCATTTCCCAAATGGTCCATGTATGGTTTGGGATCAATCTGGCAGTCTGTCTCTGCTAAGTACTGGTGGGGAAGGGCTCAAGACAAGGAAACAGCTAACATCAGAAAGGCAGAGCTTAGAAACAAAGCTCTTCAGAACTTACCCAATCCTGAACCCATGAGGAGGTTTTGAAGAGGCCCTGAAAAAGAAGGCCTGGTACCTGGTACACCCAGGTACACCCAGTCTTTCAAGAATTACCTGTGATCATTATAGAACACCTTGGCTATTTTCCATCCAAGTCTAGCAGTAGATGTTGACCCTTTCTGCAATTATTTACAGGCTGTTTCCTCTGCAGTATCTTCATCTAACATATACTCACTCACCTTACGTTTCCTCCAGGGTTTACTTGTGCTTCTGAAAATGAAGTGGAACACCACTGAAAATGTTATTAAGTCTTACATTTGTACATGCCTTATAATAAAGCGTGGCTTTTGAAAGAGAAAGACAGAGTGGTAGAGTCCTGATTCCTCTAAAGATGTTTCTGCCTATGTCAGAAGGAGCAACCAGTCACCCTGTGTCTCTCCTGTAGCCTGTACTCTGATGTTTTGATGCCTTCATCTTTCCTTTCCCTACCTGGTAGCTATTGAAAGCCATCACCAGCCCAGCTATGCTGACCTGAAGAGCTGGGCACTGCCAAGCACTTGATATTCCCCAAGCCTGTCAAGTGAAATAGCACTTCATGCGTACCTGTCCATATAACATCAACAGGGACCACTGGTAAGCGGCCAGGGCCTACCTTGGGCAGCATGAAGACTTTATGAGGGGATAATGCCTGGGCTCTCTTCTTGTCGTGGGCTCGGAAGCTCCTCCAGTCTCTTAGAATAGACACCAGTAGCCCTCTCTTTTGTTCTTGCTCCCACCCCCCTGCATCAGGATCAACGGGGTATGAAGAGCACATGCTTTATAGTTAGGCTGTCCAGATTGGTGCCGCCTCCCTCTTGCTGAGGTCTTAGGCACTTCTCCACGATAGAGAGCTATTACTTTGTTGGTGCCCTATATAGTAACATTTACTCATGACTTCACACCTGGCACCTGAGTGAGGCAAGGGAAGGGCCAGCGAATTTCCATTTTGAAAAGAGGTTATATAACGAGGTAGCTGTGCTGAACCAGGATACTGGCCTTATTAGACTTAGGACTAGGGACATCTGGAAGTAAGGGAATGGAGTATGCTCAGAGACAGCTGTGTGGCAGGTCACTTGGATAGTGTTAGTCTGAAGACAGTATGGGAAAAGTCTGGCTAGTATAAACATTGAGAAAACATTAGAACCCTCCTTTTTTACTAGGTAGCATCAAAACCAGACAGTGAAAAAGAGTCTGAGGACAGGAGCCAGCAATCCCAATGCTTTCCACAGGAGAACCATCTGAATCTCACAAGACATGCAAAGGGGAGCACCTGCCATCAAAGGCGCATGGAAAGCAGAAGGTGCATTGGAATAAAATGTTCTTAAAGTAGGTATTCACTATTGCCAGTACAATACAGAGACTGCCTGGATAAACAGTAACAAGCCCAGGGGCACAGAAGAAAACAAGACCAGCATATGATAAAGTTGAGGGCTGGATGACTACCATAGCTCACATCCTAATTCTTGTGAAAGGTATTCCTAGTCACTAGGTTAGCCAGACAGAAATTATAAATCTTCAGGAATGAATGCAAATTACTTTTCTCTCATGTTCTAGTAACAGAAGTTATTAGGGCGCTAAGGAAGTGATGGCAGTTACCTGGGGCCTAAAAATAGGGTAGTCCAGACATGAAGGTCAGTCTCAAAGCCACAGACAACCAGGAGCTATCATCCTCAGTATCTTCAATAGAATGGGAACAGCTTTCCTTTCAACAACATAATCTTGAGAAGGCCCAAGATTTCACACACAGTATGTGTGAAAGCATTTGGCAAACACTAAGGCCCAGTACAATTACAAATACAGGTTGCCAGATTTGATGCAAGCTAATGAATGTGAAGAATTGCTGCCTTGGAATTATGATGTTGGAAAATAATATTAAAAATATTATGAACTACCAGAAAAACAAAGAAATCTATTTGGAAGAAATGTAGCCAGAATGCTGCTTACAAGCCAGGATGGAGAGACTTCATCTTATGTCCTTTGGACAGGAAAGACCACCTCCTGGAAAGGACATGAAGCTGAATAAAATAGACTTGCAGTGGTTCTCAACCTGTGGCTCCTGATCCCATTGGGGGTCGAACGACCCTTTCACAGGGGTCACGGCATTAGAAGTTTAAGAATCACTGCAATAGAAGGTCAGCAAAAATGAGGAAGGGCCTCAATGAGATGGACTGACACAGTGGCTGTCACAGGGGGAGGCTCCGGCATAACAATAATTATGAGGACGGTAAGGACTGGGGAGTTGTCATTTTGTCGTACATAGTGTTGCTATGAGGTGGGGCCCACTTGGCAGCACCTGAGAGCAACAAGAAACCTGACAGCTAATCGGGATCCCTTCTGAGTTGCTGTACATACATATATGTGTGTGTATATATGTTTATATGTCTTTATATTATGCCTGATAAAATGATAAATAAATGATATAAAATTACTAGCTTGGTAAGATCATATTTTCTAGTCTTTCAAATTTTTTGCTTTGTGAAGACCAACTTTTTCCCTAATTATCTTGATATTTTATCGAAAAGGAAAAGGAATTCTTAACCCTATCTTCTACTCCTTGTAATGCTTCCTTTCTTTCTATGATAGAATTTTATAGAATTTTCTCAAAATTAGTTTTGCATTTGGTGCAAGTCTTGGGAAGCTTTGGCCTAGAGGGACACATTCTGCACTCCTGTTCCAATGTGTAGATGAGATCCACTGACTTAGTTCTTACATGGGGGTTGGAGACCCCAAGTCCTGTGCCTTCCTATCTAAATGTTGTGGGGGAGGCTTCTGATTGAGGAGTCTTCCAATTTGCAGGGATCACTTGCTTAGGATTTCCCTTTAAATTTTTTCTGTTGTTCTTTTCAAATATATACAAAGAAACTCATACACCAATTCATTAAACTCTAAAAGCATAACTCACTCTCTACTCATATAATCCAGTGGCTTGGAATACATTTACTGACTTGGACAAACTTCTCACCCTCATTTTCTGAGTTCTCGATTTAATCACCGTTTAGGAAAGTCAAGCCCCCTAAGGTTCTTAGATGATATGTCTGCTGTTAATGCTGTCAATTTTATCAAATACAGATAAAGCATAATGCCCTACAGGAGGCAGAGTTATCAACCCTTCTGAGATAAAATCCAGACAACTTCAGAGACTGTGAGTCAATGGATCTAAAGTCTCAGAACCCAAACCTCAAGTGAAACTCAGGTATATTGACATAACAAAATCCACAAAATCAGTATTATACATCCTTCTTGGGAAGCCCTGGAGTCATCGGGGGCTACTGCATGATCAGCCATTTGAAACCACAAACTTCTCCATGTAAGGACTTACAATCTCAGAAACCCACTGGCTAGTTCTGCTTCACCCTATAGGGTTGTTGAAAACCAGAATCAATTCAATGGCAAGTGGTAATGAGATATGGCACTGGGGTGAAAAGTGACTAATGTCTTAAAAGCTTGTGAATGTCCACCTAAGGTGCAGCTATTGGTCTCTCTCCTAGTCTGGGGCAAAGGAAAACGAAGAAAGCTTAAGACATACAAAAGCAATTAGCCCACCTGACCACTGGAACCTCAGCCTCCATGACCTTGAGACCAAGAGCCAGGTGATGCCTAGCAACATTTAGCACCCTGTCTAAAAGGAATCACAGTGTACATTAGATAGCAGGGGAGAAAGCTGTGTCACAAAACTCAAAATCACTTTTAAAAAGCTGGCCAAACAGTCAAATACAGGCAGGTAGAACTCCTGACACAACACCCCTTAGTTAACCTTCAGGCCTGGAACTATATTCACCCTGTCAGTTCAATTTTCAGCTGAATAATGGACAAGCCTATAAAAGAAATAACACCAGTGAGGTATGAATTCCTTACATAATCAATCTACTCAGATCATAAGGGCAGCATTTGTCCAAGGACAAATTCAGGACACAGGAAGAGCTAGAACTGAGAGAGGAATGAAAGTGGGGAACACAAGGAAGAGATGGAATAGATGATGTTGCATTGTGGGAAATTGCAATCAATGACCTGAAACAAAACATGTCTGAAATGTAAAAAATGGAAGACTGATTTGGTCAGTAAAACTTCATCGACAATAAAAACATTTTAAAAATTTACAAAAGATTTCAAGAATTTTAAAAAAGCATAAGACTCAAGACAGATCATTTTTTTCTGTTAAATTTAAAGTCTTAAGTAGATTTCAGGGGATATTTTTGGTTTAAGGTTTAAAGATGAACTCAGCACAATAGTCTCAAGAATTTATACAGGTTCCATGACTCCAGAAAGTCTATCATCCAAGAGAATGGAAACATCTGTTCTGGATTCCACCCTTTTTGATTAGGATTCTTATATAGAAATCTTTGATTAAAACGTTCACTAGTGGTCACCTGGCACTGCCATCCAATTCTTCTAATCTCATGTCAAAGAAGGTGGTTGTCCATGAATGCCATTAATCAACACCCTTTCCTTCAATGAGTCCTAATTCTATTTGTTCCAGGTAGATAGAGACAGAACCTACTATACCATGGATGACTGCATGAAAGCTTGAAGACTCCATGAACTACACTATAATTAGGAAGCTAACACAGAAGCCCTGCATGCTTTACTAGGTCAGTAAATTGTGATACCCCAAACTAAGGAACTAAATTCTGTGAGGTGCATGGTTATATACTTCTGCCCCAGAAGGAACATAATATTTTCTGAAATATTTTTGTCATTTTAAATATATCTATGATACAATGTTTTCTAAATGTATAACTTGTGGGGAGCACAACTGAAAACCCTGCATAAATGTGATTTTTCCATCACCATAATCATAAACTCATTATCCATAAACAATAACTCCACAACTCCCTCTCCTTTGAACTCTTGGTAAAACTAAACACTTTAATCATTCTACATTTGACCTTTTCTCACCTTTTCCCATAAGTGTTGTCATACAATATTTGCTCTTTACAATGGACTTTTTTCATCAGACTTGTCTTGTCAACCTCCACTCATACGGAGGCACTTGGAAAAGTTAGTGGGAAAATCCACTTTTGTTGAATCCCATTTTTCCATGAGCTTTTTGAAACCTGCTCTTATTGTAGCATATACCAACATGGATTAGCTTGCCATTTTCTTGACATGAGAAGTTAATGCAATGAAACATTTTAATCCATTAAAAATCAATTGTCAATTGTGTCGAATACAATCCATTATGGAAATCTACTTATTAATAAAATGTCACTGAAACCTTACAAAGCAGTAATACTTTGACACATATGGGGTTTCCATGAGTCAGAGTTAACTGGACAACAAGTAGTTATCTAAATTAATGAATTTTTAAAAGTATCTACAGTGAAATAATTCTCTTGTCAAAAAGACACACTTATTTTATAAGCTATAGTATTTGTGATATATGTAATGGAAATATGAAACCACAACTCTCTCTTGAACATGGTATTTAAAAGCAAGTCCTATTGTAGCTAATCAGTAAAAAACTGATGTCTAGACTTCTCTCTAGAAACTTAGTACTAAAAGAATGGTATTTATACAACTAATATTTACTGATCAACATTTGTCAAAGCCTTCAGTGTTCTCCTTATATCAGAAATAGGTAAAAATGTTTTTAGAGACATAATGTTCTCGATCTACTCTTTCCACCATCATTTATTGGTCATTGCTCACTACCATGTACCACAGAGCTTGGGATAGTGTGATGGCTTATGTGATGCTGAGAGGCTTGGAACTGTGCCACCAGTTTTTCAAATACCAGCAGGGTTACTCATGGTAGACTACTTCAAGTGATACTTTCAGACTGCAAAGATGGCAGCCTATGAAGAAAAAAACAGGCACTGAAAATGACACTAGGAGCAACAGAACTCACTATCTGATATAATGCCATAAAATGAGCCCCTCGTGTTGGACCCACCAACCCAAAATCACTGCCACAGAGTTTATTCGGAGCTACAGAGACTCTGTAGAGGGATGCTCAGGCTGTAGATCGCTGTGGCAGAAGACAGCTTCACTTTCCAACCAACGAGCAGCTGGTGGATTTAAACTGCCAAGAGTGCAGTCCTTGGGTTAGAAGACATTAAAAACAAGGTTGGAAAAAAGTTGTTTCCTCAAAGTAGAGTAGATCTAAAGTAAGCAGATGGAATAAAGCTTTCAATGCTTTAATTTGCTGATATAGCATGGCTCAAAATGAGAAGAAACAGCTGCCAAGATCCATTAAAATGGGAACATGGAACATATGAAGTATGCATCTAGGAAAAATGGACGTCATCAAAAAGGAAATAGAATGATTAAAGATTGATAGTCTATGGATTAGTGAGCTGAAATGGATTGATATTGGCCACTTCGAATTAGACAATCATATAGTTTACTGTGCTGACAATAATATATTGAAGAGAAGTGAGATCAGATTTATTATCAATCAGGATATTTTAAGCTCTATCTTGAAGTACAAAGCTGTGAGTGGGCTAAGACTCAAAAACCTACAATGAAGACAAATTAGTACAACTATTATTCAAATTTACATGACAAATACTACAGCCAAATAAAGAAATTGAATAATTCTACAATTTTCTGTAGTTTGAAAATGATCAATTATGAAATCAAGATGCCTTGGTAATTACTGGCTATTGGACTGTGAAAGTTAGAAGCAAAGAGAAAGAAAAGGAAAAAAAGTTGGAAAATTTGGACCTGATTTTAGAAACAATATTGAAAATCACATAACAGGGTAAGGCCTGTAATTTATTCATCATAAATACCTTTTTCAGCAACATGAATGGTGATTACACACATGGACTTCATCAGATAAACAGGAAGAATCAATTCAAGTTTATCTGTAGAAATGATGAAGAATGTCATAATCCTCAGTCAGAAAAAGGTCCGGAGTCAAATATGAAGCTGATATCCAATTGTTCATATGCAAGTTAAATTTAAGCTGAAGAAAATTAAAACAAGTGCAAAGCAGCTGAAATATAACCCACAAAGTATATCCCACTTGAATTTAGAGAATACATCAAGAACAGGTTCCATCTATTGAAGACAAGACAAATTATGGCATAATATGAAGGATATCATTGAGAATTGCCTCTGGGAATGGCGCAGGAGGATGCGGGGAGCTAACAACAATGAGTATGAGAAGAAAATTTTCTGTAGTTGATTATTGTGATGATTGTACAAGTCTTACTGTAACTAAACAATTTAATTGTATGATATGTGGAGTATCTGCCAAAAGAAAAAAATTAAGACAAGAAAGAAAAGACCCAAATGAATATCAACAGATATTGAAACATGATCAGGATTACAAAGAAGCTAAAGGAAATGGAAGATATTATGAAGTAAGAAAGTTAAACAAAAATCTCAAAGGGCAGCTTGAGAAGAAAAAACATTATAAAATGGAATGTACAAAAATCTGGAGTCAGAAAACCCAAATAGGAGAAAACACTCTGCATATTATTAAGCTGAAAGAATCTTTTTTTATAATAAAGCCTCTAGTTGCAATAACGAAGGATTTGGGGGTCAAAATATTTAACTGCACAGAAAACATAAAAAGAAAACAGAAGAGCTGATGGTGCCTGGCTATTAAAAGGTGTAGTGCCTGGGGTCTTACAGGTTTGAAGATAAACAAGTGACCATCTAAGCTGAGATGCAACAAAGCCCACATGGAAGAAACACAGCAGTCTGGGTGATCATGAGCTGTTGAGGCGCTCAGCTACCAGTCACCAAAGAACCAAAAACCATGTCATCGTGAGTGAGGGGCAGTACAGAGTGGGGGCCCAAAGACCAACTGTGGGTAACAGGACATTCAGAGGCAGTCAGGGTACAATGTAGCAATGATGAAACAACAAAGTTCTTCTAGCTCTTGAATATATCCTCCCCCTCCAATATCATGAACCCAGTTATAGCTTACAAATTCTGCTAGACTGGAGGATGTACACTAGTGCAGACAGGAACTGGAAACCCAGGGGATCCAGGCCAGAAGAACCCCTTAGGACCTGTGGTGAGAGGGGCAATAATGGGAGGTGGAGGGAGGGTGAGGCAGAAAGGGATAACAGATTGCCTCCTCCCTGGAGGATGAACCGCGGGAAAGTGGGGGAGGGGAGACGTAGGATGGTGTAAAATACAAAATAAAAATAATTTATAAATTATCAGGGGTCCGCGGGGGAGTGGAGAGTGAGATGGGAGGGGGAAAATGAGAATCAGATACCAGGGGCTCAAATGGAAAGCAAGTGTTTTAAGAACAACGAGGGAAACAGATGTACAAAAGTGCTTGACACAATGGATGTATGAGTGGGTTGTGATAAGAGTTGTCCAAGCCTTCAATAAAATGATTTTAAAAAATTCTACCTCACAAATCCGGCTAGACTGGAGGATGTGCACTGGTACAAACAGGAAACAGAAACATGGGAAATCCAGGACAAATGATCCTTTCAGGACCAGTGGTGAGAGTGGCGATGCCGGGAGGGTGGAGGGAAGGTAGGGTAGAAATACAGAACTTATTTTAAGGAACTACATATAGCCCCCCTCTGGGGTAAGGATGATGGGGAAGTGGGTGAAAGAAGATATTGGACAGTGTAAGATATGACAAAATAATAGTAATTTATAAATTATCAAGGGTTCTTGAGAGAGGGATAGTGGGGAGGGAAGGGAAAATTTGGAGCTGATGCTAAGGGTTTAAATGGAAGGCAAATATTTTGAGTATAATGAGGCAACAAATATACACGTGTGCTTGAAATACAATGCATGTATGGATTGATAAGAATTGTATGAGTCCCCAATAAAATGATTTTAAAAAAGAAAGAAAACAGAAGAAATACAGTCACTGTACCAAAAAGAATTGGTTGATATTCAACCATTTAAGAAGGTAGCAGATGATCCAGAACCCATGGTCTTGAAGGATAAAGGTCAACTTGCACTGAGTGTAGTGGCAAGAAGCAAAGCTCAAGAACTGCAGTTTATCAATAGAAATATTCAAGAAGTTGATTTAGCACTAGAGGTGCTTACTTGTCTATACCAAGAAATTTGGAAGACAGATAACTGGCCAATCAATGGGAAGAAATTCATATCTGTGCTCATTTCAAAGAAAGGCATCCCAATAAATTTTGGAAAATATGGAAAAATATACATAATTTCAGACAATGCAGAAATACATTGGTAGGGAATCACCATAAATTCAAGCTAGATTCGTAAGAGAACATGAAAGGAAAGCTGTCAGTGCAGATGCCAGATGGATGTGGCTGCAAGCAGAGAATACTAAAAATATTTACTTGTGTTTTACTGACTATGCAAAGATCTGTCTATGTGGACTAATGCAAACTTCAGATAACATTAGAAGAATGGAAATAATAACACTTAATTGTGCTCTTGTGGAACCAAGAGGCAGTGGTGCAAGCATAACAAAGGAATAATCTATGATTTAAAATCAGAGAACATGTGCATCTGGGTTGTATACTTTCACCATACAAATTTAATCTGTATGCTGAACAAATAATATGAGAAGCTTAACTATATTAAGAATACTGCATCAAGATTGAATAAGGCTCACTAATAACCTGTGATATGCAAATAGCATAATTTTACTTGCTCGTAGGGAAGAGGATGTGAAGCACTTACTAGCAGAGACCAAACTACAACCTTTAATATGGAGTACACATCAATGCCAGAGACCTGGTACCATAGTGGTTACATGTTGGACTATAAGCCACAAGATCCAAAGTTCAAAACCATCAATTGCTCCTCATGATAAAGCGGGGCTTTCAATTACTGCAATACTTTTGGAAACTCATGGGAGCAGTTGAACCCTATTCTAAAGGTCTTTCTGAGTTGCCACCAACTCATGGGCAGTGAGTTTTTGTGTGTTTCTTTGTCCTGATACGGCAATGCAAAGAAAAGAAAATTGCTCACTACTGGACCAATAAACATGCCATGATAATTGGAGAAAAGTTGAGTTGCTAATTTTTTGTTTTGTTTGAATCCACAGTCCAAGTCAAATGAATGCATGGAAGGAGAAGTAAGGAAATCAAATTAAATGCTACAAGAGACCTTTATAAAATGTTCAAGAGCAAAGATGTCACTTGGTAGACTAAGGTGTGCCTGACTCAAGCTATGGCATTTTCAATCCCCTTAAATGCCTGTTGAATGAATAGTTAGTGTACAATGAATAAGAAAAAGAAGGATAGCATTATGCCTTTGAATTGTAGTATCAATGAAGATTATTGAGTATATTATTCACTGATAGAAAACTGAACACATCTGTCTGTAAAGAGGTACCACCAGAATGCTCTTAAAAGCAAGAATGTAAGATTTTGTCTCATGTTAATTGTGGAACGTTATCAAAAAGTTTAGAACCTAGAGAAGAACTAATACTTGGTAAAGTAAAAGTTCAGAACACAAGGCAAAGACGCACTGAGAGGGCCTGCAGTAGCTGCAGCAATGGGCCAGAGAGGAAAGATGGTGAGGATGGTTCAGGATGAGGCAGTCTTTCACTCTACTGTAATAAGGAGCCTCTAGGAGTTGTAAATGACTCAACCCGCATCGAATAACAACTCCCTAGGGTTTAGTAGGCTACTTCCCCTTTATTAGTCAGCATTTTGGAAGAACTAGGAAATTATGCTTTCAGCAAAGCAGGGAGTTTGCTAAAACTGCAGCTGTCAAGCAGCTACATTTCTTACTTAAGTCGTTAAATTAAAACTTAGAGAAAGTACCCACAGTAAAGGCTGAAACTGGTCATCCTGGCCTAAAGCTCTCTGACTTCCTGACCCAGCTGTTCCCTATTGGGTAATGTTCTATAATTATCACTCAACCAGAGAGACAAGGGTGCGTGCAATCACACAATAACTCATGCATCCATTTTATGGCCTGGCCCTTCAAGTAGGTACAAAATCTTAAAACAAATTGATTAAATGCAACTGCACAATAATTTCCTTCAAATAAGCTTCACATTCTAAGTAGTGTGTTGACAAGAAAGAGATCTGAATTTCCCACAGGTTAGGAGTGTGATGCCAGGTTGGAGTACCTTTACACCATACAGTGTAAAGCAACCTCCTCGTCAGTTTACTTAAGGAATAAGACAACTTTGGTAGAGAGCATCTTAGGAAATCCTGTCAGTTATGTCTAAGATACCCTGCCCTGTCTCTCAACATCTGTGACATATAATTATACAATGTCTAGTAGTAATTTTCAGTCAAGTGGACCTTCGAAGCTGTTGTAGACAAATAACACGTTCGAAGTATGCAGGACAAAGCCTGGACATCACTGTCTCTAAGTAGCATCTCAGTTGATAAAGACAAACAGTGGAGTAGAAAGGGGGAACAAATTTCTGGGATCTACATGTGACCTCCTCTCTGGAGTACAGACAACAGGGTGGGGGGGGGGCTGTGAGTGAAGTGACACATTGGACAGTATACTATATGAAGAGGTAATAACAAGTTATAAATTATTGGAAGTTCATGGGGGAGGGGGGGAGGGGGGGGAAATATGGGGAGATGGAATTAAAAAAACAAAGAACTAGAGGAAAGAGGGAAAGAGGAGCTTATGCTGCAGGGGTTCAAGTAGAAAATGTTTGTAGATGAATGTGGCAACATGTGTACAAGTATGCTTAATATGAATGATGTATTGAATGTTATAAGAGCCCCCAATAAAACCTATACTATTAAAAAAGACAAACAATAGAGTAATCATCAATATCTATGTATGTGAACTCCAATTTATCCTCCCAACCCCAAGTCAAATGCTCCCAAGAGATCTAATTCCACCTTTCAACTTGCTTTTACCATAATTGTGCATCCAGAGTGTCAAGATATACACGTGGCCATGGAATTTCCACACAATTTAATAAATGGAGTCACTGTCTTCAATATAGGCTCTGGGTGGTATCAAACATGGCAGAGAATTTCTGCATATTTCATTATACTCTTCTCAACCAAGAACAATGAATGACCCATGTTCTCATGGTTCAGATGGTGGCTCTTGGGATTGGGACACACATGGTAAGGGAGCACCAGCCTTCTCCCAGATGAGCTTGCTCAGGATGGGGCAGTCCCACAGTCACTGTCCTGACATGAATGAGTAAATAAGGAATCTGGATACCAGGCAACTTAGGGCTATAGAAGCACTGGCCAGCACCCTTCTCCATCTTACTACATGGACCTTTCACACATGGAATGCCACTCCCTTTCCTCTACATATTAGCCAGTTTTTCATATAAAGGTTTGGTCTTTCACCAACTCTTAAACTAAGGACAATGAATTGCCCTTGAAACTTTGGGTTGGGGGAGTCCACCCTATTCCCAGAAAGCTTACAATCGATTGTAATTTAAGGGAAATGAATCTTTTCCAATATGATTAGGGACTAAAAAGCAAAACAGAGCACACTAACAAGACCAAGTACTAGAACTGGGAAGGCATAGAAAAAAGTTCAAGTTATCCAGACCTCCTTCTACCGCTACCAAAAATAGCCAAAGAAAGACTAGTTAGTTTTACGTACAAAGTATATATACATAAGCTCGCGAAGGAGAAAATGGCCTAGTGCTAGGTGAGATAATTTGTTCTTTGACTAGAATGAGGTTTACTTGCTTGCAATAAAGAACTTCTGGCACACACTCCCTCCTCTGCCCCTGAACAGACAAGAAATATTCTCCTCCTGTTTCAGGACTGGCAACTGTGGTCATGTCACTTGGCAATTTTCTCATTTATTTGTACTGTTAAGAAGGAGAAAATCCTCAAAACTGAACCATCACAGTAACTAGAGAAAAGGTTGACGTCGTCAAGGATTTTTGTCTTGCGTGGGTCCACAATCAATGCTTACGGAAGCAGCAGTCAAGAGATGAAATGATAAGTGGCTTTCCATGCATCTGCTGCGCCAGGCCTCATTAGAGTACTGAAAAGCCAGCATGAGACTTTGTGGCCTGAGAGGCGCCTGAGCTAAGCCATGGTATTTTCCAATGCCTCGTATGTATGTGAACATTGCATATTACATAAAGAAGACTGAAGAAGACTCAACGTATTCAAATTATGGTGAAGGGAAGAATACTTAAAGTGTCATGGACTGCTAAAAGGTGCTAAACATCATATTGCTAAACAGATACTAAACATCAACCTTGGAGGAAGCAGGACCAGATGCTCCTCAGAGGCAAAGATGTCGAGCCTTTTGCTTGCATCGTTTGGATATGTTGTCAGTTAAAATCAGTTCCAGGAGAAGTACATCATGCTTGGTAAAGTGGACGGTCAGGGTCAAAAGAAGAAGGCCCTCAAAAAGATGGATGGACACTGTGACTACAATAATGGGCTCAGGCATAGGAGAAACTGTGGGGATGGTATAGGAGTGGGGAGCGTTTCGTGTTTTGTTCTGGTGTTCATAGGGTCACTTTGAGTCAGAACTGAGGCCATACCACCTAACAACAATGACAAGTGATAACTATTTCAAGACATGATATTATTTACAAGACTCATAAGACATTCTAGTTTGTGGATCACTCATGTAAAAAGGTACCTAAGTATATGCTGAGTGCTAAAAAAGGAGTTTTTTAAACAAATAAAATTATAGTAATGTATAGTAAGTATATCACACTTCAGCAATAAGTATTTCTTCACTTCTCTAAAGTAAACCTTACTGAAATTATGTCTAGTCTCTGGTACCTATAGAATCAACAGGCACTAAATCCATGGTAGAAATATACCATCATACAATGAGCTTTCTAAATTCTCTTCTAAAACAAAGACTCTGCAGGCCAACCCTGAGCTTAATTAAGACTAAGGAAAGTTGAAAGTCAGAGACAATGCCTAAAATAAAAAAAGAAAGAGAGTCTGTGTAAGATCTTCCAGAATTAATCTGTCAGGCTCCAGAAGTGGTAGGATGGGGCTTCTCAGATGTAGCTGGTGTAAGACTGGAAGGGGCAGTGCCTGCGATGGCTTCCCTACTCTCTGAAAGTCACTTTTACAACTAGTGCTGAAATTCTTGTCTCCATAACTGGGAAATTTAATGTTCTGTCCCTGAGAGAGAAGGGTTACAGTATGTTCACACATCATGTGAAACTCTATAGAAATCTAATAAAACAAACTATTGCAGTACTGAAGAAAATATATTTCAAAGGTCTACAGTGTTTCAATATATAGTTATCCATACTTCAACTTAAAGGTGTACACTCAACATGACACAAATTTTATTACATTTTTACAATAGCTAAATTCAAACATAAAACATACACCGAGGAAAAGAAATGCACATTTCTTCAAGCCTTACTTTTACTTAAGAATTACATGTATAAGCCAAGAGAAAAGCAATTTAATTTTGCAGGTTGCTGTTAGATGCCAGCCAGTTGACTCCATGTTATAACAATCCAAAAATCAGCCTCCAATTGTTACCATGGTTGAATCCATTGATGCAACTGCCTCATTGAGGAGCTTCCTCTTTTTACCTGACCCTCTGTTTTACCAAGCAAAATGACCGTCTCCATGATCTGATCCTTCCTGATAACAAACAATATATATATAAGATGAAGTTACACAATCCTCAATTTTCTAAAGACCACTCTGCCTATTCTTCTTCCAAAAATTTGTCATCCTTCTAGCAGTTGATGTTCTTTTCCAACACGGTAACTAAAAGGCATCATTTCTTCTCCAGTCTTCCGTGTTCATTTTCCAGGTTATGTGTTCTTTGGACAAACGATGATACTTTCAATAATCTTCTTTAGCACCATAATTCAAATGCATCAATCCTTCATCATTCTTAAGTATTCAACATCCAAATTCATATGCATATGGAGAGACTGAAAATACCATACTTGAGTCAAGCCTACCTATCTTCAAAGAAAAATCTTTGCTTTTCAATACTCTAAAGAGGTCTTGTATATTAGATTTACCCAATGCAATGTATCCTTTACTCAATCATCCTTGACTGATCACTTCATGAGCATTGATTGTGGATCCAAGAAAGTTGTTATCCTTGACAACTTCAATCTTTTCTTTATCATGATGTTACCTTCTGGTCAAGTTGGGAGGATTCTGGTTTTATTTCTTTTCCTTTCTTTTTAAACTTTTTATTGTCATACGGGTGAAAAAATTTTAAATCATTTTATTGGGGGGCTCATATAATTCTTATCACAATCCATACATTTATCCATTGTATGCCATGCACACTTACACATTTGTCGCTCTTATCATTCTTGTTTTTTGGAGCGTCACCTGGGTTTATTTGTACAAAGCACAAGAAGACACAGCGCCATGCAGGCACAGCCCAGGGCTCACCCGTCCCTCTGGCCCTCATGCAGCGAACTCTACGTTGTGGGAGCCGGGGCGCCTTTGGGGGCTAGGACTGGGGCCGCGGCGCCTTGGGGAGCTTTCGCTGGAGTCGAGGCCTTGACTGGAGCATCAGCCTTGCTTGGTACCTTGGTCTTGGGCTGGCAGAACCTCAGGCCCCTGGCAATACGTGCCCGAGCCCGCCCGCCAAGCCTGGGGTGGGCGATGTAGGCCAGTCGGCTGAGCTTGCGGTTGCCGCCCATCGGGGTCCTCTTGGCCTTGACCTCCTTGAGTTTCACAAGCTCCTTGATGGCCTTGGGGCGGGCTGCCACGGCCTTGGCGTTGTTAGCCTGCATTTTCTTCAGGCCCTGCTGGTTGTGCTTCTTAGCGAAGCGCGTGTTCCTTAGGAACTTGTGATCCACCCCCTTAAGAGACTCGTATCGTTGCGATCGGGGCTTCTGGATGCCGTTTCTGTGCCATTTCCGGGACTGGTTGTGCGTGGTGTGGTTCTTGGACTTGGCCATGTCTGCACGGGCACCTGCTGCTCCTGGAGCGCCAGGGGCCGGAGGCGCTCTCATCATTCTTTCCCTTGAGTTGCAATCCATAGTGAAGACGGCAATTCTTGATCTTCATCAGCATCCTCCCTTTCAGTAAGCAAAGTTGTGTCATCTGCATATCACAGGGGAAGTATTTTCAATTTTAATGCCACATTCTTTTTCTTGTAACCCAGATTTTCTGAGAACTTTATTGACATACAGATCGAGTAAACATGGTGCAAGGCTACAAGGCTGATACCTTTCCTGATTTTAAGCCATACAGCATGCCCTTGTTCAATGAACCATTAGAGACAACAGTTATGCAATGATTCAAAAGTAAATTGAACAAGAAGATAACAATAATTAATATATCTAACCTCAATGAAAGGTCTTAAAAGTACAGTAATACAACTTTAATAGATTTGAAGAGAGAAACACACAACTGTACGATATAACTCTCAATGAAGGATGGAACAACTAGAAAAAATTAAACAAACAGATGAAAGAACTCAACAACACAATGAACACACTTAATCTGTCAAACTCAACAACTACACTATAGATTGTTTCCAGTGAACAACTGATGTTAGCCCACACAGCAAGGCTTTATAAATAATTTTCAAGATAATGCAAAGAGTCTCTTCAGATCACAACATCCTAAATTTAAAAAAATCTACCATGAGAACATAAAAGGAAAAACATTAAAACATATGAAAGTTGAAAGACACCCTGCTTAAAAACAATGAGTAATTGAAGAAATAAGGAATTAAAAAAATTTAAGTTACCTAAAACAAATGAGAATAAAAGTACACCATAGCAAAACCTTTGAGAAACAGCAAAAGCAGTTCTCAGAGGGCAGTTTGCAGCACTAAATGCACATATAAAAAAAGAAGAAAGACCCAAGATCTGCTCCATCACCTCAAAATTCAAGAGCAGCTATACAAAATTTAAGCCATCAGAAGAAAACAAATGACACACATTAGAGAAGAAATACATGCATCATAAAACAGAATATTGATATAAAAATCAGCAAGACAAGAAATTGGTGATTTGAAAACATTAACAAAATTGAAAATCCACAGCAAACGTAATAAAGGAGAAGATGAAATATTATGAAAGGAAACTAAATGGGTAACATTGCAATGGAAACAACTTAAATTAAAGAGATAACAGCGGGCTGAGCCCCGGTGGCGCAGTGGTTGTGCGCGGGACTGCGGTCCACTGGGATGGAGGTTCAATTCCAGCAGTGAGGCTGGGCCTCCTACTCCCACCACCAGAGAGCAGTGTTGCCCCCCAAAAAACAAAACAAAAAAAATAAAATAAATAAAGAGAAAATAGCACAGTACTATGAAGGACTGTACTTGTACAAATTTTAAAACCTAGAAGAAATAGACTAGTTTCCAGGAATCAACTTAAACTAATTATTGACTTAAAGGAATGTAGACTAATTCAGAAAACCTGAACAGATCAACAGCAAAATAAAGAATTGATCAGTCAATTAAAAATACCCCCCCCCCCCAAAAGAGTCAGGGTCAGGGATCAGGTGGCTTCACTGGTGATATTACCAAATGTTCAGAAAATAATTGACAGCAATTCTACTTCAACTATTTTAGAATATAGACAGGGATGGCCAACACCCTATTTCATCCCAGAAAGCAAGCAAAACCCTGATGTGAAAAACAAGGGAAAGACATCACCAGAATAGAAATGCAGAGACCAATATCAATTACGAACAAGCAAGCATTCTCAACAAAATCATAGCCAATAGAACCCAGCAAGATATCAGAAAAATAATACATCATGACTATGCCAGCTATGCAAGGATAGTTCAACATTAGTAAAGCCATCACTGTAATCTATCATTTAAAAAAAGAATAATAATCGACATGATTGACACAGAAAAGGAATTTGACAAAAACAATAAGGGGGAGGACCTGGGGAGGAACATAGGGCTGGCCCCACCATGGGACACCACATCCCACACCGAACCATGACACTGCAGAGGACAGCACTGGAGACACAGTGCAGGACATAGTCTAGTCCCACCATGTTGGGGCGAGACACTGAGGGCATGCAGGGGAGCAGTAGGAGGAGCAGAGTGATGAAAACCCCAGGGAACACCAAAAATATACTTGGGAGGGAGAGTATGGCACCCTATCAGACTCGACTGGAAAACAGTCATAAAGACTAACAAATAAACCTTGAACTATTTATAGACATTTCCATTTTCCTCAGCGACTTCCTTTTTGGTATTGTTATTTTGTGTTGGTTTTTTTGCTGCTGTCGCTGTTTTGCTGATTTTGACTTCCTTCTCTACATGATCACTGAAGATAAAATGGGTGCATAAGCAAATGTGGTGAAGAAAGCTGATGGTGCCTGGCTATCAAAAGATATAGCATCTGGGTTCTTAAAGGCTTGAAGATAAATAAGCGGCCATCTATCTGAGAAACAGCAAAGCCCACATGGAAGAAGCACACAAGACTAGGTATTTGTGAGGTGTTGATGGGATCAGATATCAGGCATCTGAGACCTAGAATAAAACCATACTCAGGATGAATGTGGTGGTGGTGGTGGTGGTGGTGGTATGGAGTGGAGATTCAATGTCCATCTGTAGACAATTGGACATCCCTTCAAGAGGTGGTCATAGGGAAGGGATGAGTCAGTCAGGGTGCCATAATGCACTGATGAAACACACTATTTTCCTCTAGTTCTTTGGTACTTTCTTCACTCCACTACCATGACCTAAATTCTACCTTACAAATCAGATTAGATAAGAACACCCACACTGCTACAGATAGAGCCCTGAAACTCAGGGTAGAAAAACCCCTTAGAGACAACAAGAAGAGTAGATCACAGGAGGATTAGGGGAAGGTGAGGGTAGAAAGGGAAAATCAATAACAAGGATCAAACTAGAATCCCCTCCCAGGGGGATGAATAAAGGAAAAGGGGGTGAAGGGTGGCGGAGGACAATGTAAAATATGGAGAAATAATCTATATGTTATCAAGTGTGGATGAGGGAGGGCTGGTGGGGGAGGGAGGATGGGAGGAAGGGGGAAAAATGGGAGGCTGATATCAGTGACTGAAGAGGGAAGAGAATGCTTTGAAAATGATGATGGCAGCATATGTGCAAATATACTTGACAGGCTGGAGGAATGTATGGATTGTGATGAGTTGTAAGGGCTCCCAACAAGAGAATTTAAAAACAAAAACCATTCAACAAAACAGGAATAGAAGGCAAATTCCTCAACATAATGAAGGGTATATAGGCAAAGTCAATTGTTAACATCTCACTAAATGGAAAGAAACTGAGAGCATTATATTTATGAACAGAACCAGGTAAGGATGTCCTTTATCACCATTCCTATTCTATAGTGTGCTGCAAGTCTTAGCCAGACTTATGAGGTAACAACAGGAAATGAAAGGTATCCAAATTGGAAAAGAAGTAAAATTCTACTTTCAGATGGTATTAATCTATCCACAGACAACCTCAAAGGCTCAAAAGGAAATTGTTGAAACTCATGGAAAAATTCAGTAACATGGCAGGATACCAGACCAATATACAAAAATCAGTCAGATTCTTGTATATTAGCAAAGAGGACTTTGACAAAGAATTAAGAAAACAATACCATGTGCGATGGCTAACCAAACAATTGAATATTTAGGAAAAAGTTTAGCAAGAGAAACAAAAGGCTTGTACAAATATTTTGTGCAAATATATTGTGCAAATATATTGTGCAAATTATTACTATAAGAAACTAAAAAAGACCTACATAGACAGAAGAATATACCATGTTCAAATATAGGAAAACAACACTGTGAACATGACAGTACTACCATGGTAGTCAGCTGATTTTATGGCAATTAGATACACCGGGTTGGGGTAGAATTAAGTCTATCAATCAGATCACAGTCTGACGCTTTGTCCTTGGGATGTGGCCTTCTGAGAGGTGTGGGTCCTGTGATCCTGTCCCTCTTTCTCTACCTTTGCCTTCCTGTTGGTTGGCCACCCTGAGCGCTACTTGGAGGCTTGCTGTGTTCCTACTGACCTCATGACTGTACACCTGATCTTGTGATCTTCCTGCATTTTGCATCATTGCATGTGGCTGTATGAGCCTGAAGAGAGACTTATGAACTAGTCTCTTACTTATGGACTTGAGCTGGTCTGGCCTAGTATGCTTTCTTGATTTATAATTACTTTTTCATATAAAACTTTCTTACACATATGTGACCATCACTGGATTTGTTTCTTTAGTCAACGCAGCTGAACAGACTAGCTGAAGAGGTCTATAAATTTAATGAAATCCTGGTCTATATCCCAACATAATTCTTTAAAGAAATGGAAAATTGACACTTTTATATCAACTGGAAAGAGGTCAAGGACAAACAAAGCACTATTAAATAAAAAGAACAAAATGTGAGTTGTTTCACTTCCCAGTCTCAAAATCTATCACACAGAAACAGTTGTCAAAACAGCCTGATAGTGGTATAGTGCTATTCACATGGACCAATAAAACAGAATTGGGAAACTGGGACTAAGTTCATCTATCTGTAGACAACTTATTTTTTTGACACTGGGCTAAAACATATTAAACGAGGGAGAGACTGTCTCTTCAACTAGTAGTGCTAGAAAAATTGAATCTCTGTTTTCAGAAGACATGACCAATATGGGCACATGTGCATGTGCACAGACACACCCCAAACCATCTGGAAATTCTCTTCCAGGGTAGCACTGATTCTGACTTGTCTAGTCACTTTGAACACAGCTCTTGGTGGCCACTTTGGAACTGAGTTACCCAGTATTCTGTAGTCCTATGATATGTTTAAGGACCCTTGTGCTACTGTGGGTTGTGTTGGATTTGTATCCTACAAGCTCAGTGGTGCACCCCTGCCAGCTGTTTCACAGTAGAAAGATGATGCTTTCTGTTACCATATATACCAGTCTTAGAAACCCTCAAAAATTGTTCTCAGTTCTATAAGGTGGCCATGGGTCAGAATTAGCTTAATGACAATGGGTAAAACACGATCACTGCTGTTGTTAAGATGCCTCCAAGATGGTTCTCTTCATAATGACCCTATGTACAACAGAACACTGTCATGACTTAACCTTCTTTTTTTTTTTTTTTTTTTTGCATCACTGCTCTCTGGTGGTGGGAGTAGGAGGCCCAGCCCCACTGCTGGAATTGAACCTCCATCCCAGTAGGCCGCAGTCCTGCAGAAAACCACTACGCCACCGGGGCTCAGCCGACTTAACCTTCTTAAGAGCTGATGCAGCATAAGGATTAGAGGAAGTTTTATTATTAACCTGTGATATGCAGATGACACAACCATGAATACTTAAAGTGGAGAGAACTTGAAATACTTGCTGATGAAGATCAAGGACTGCAGGCTCCAATATGGATTATAAATCAATGCAAAAAAGGCCAAAATCCTCACCACTGGACAAATGAGTAATGTCATGATAAATGGAGGAAAGGCTGAAGTTGTGAAAGATTTTCTTTGCTTGAGTCCACAATCAATGCTCATAAAATCAGCAGTCAAGAGACCAAAAGATGTGCTGCTTTTGGTAAATCTGTTGCAGAAAATCTCTCTTGTGTTGAAAAGCAAGAATGTTACCTTGATTTTTCTTTGCAGACCAAGGTGTGCCTAACCCAAGCCATGGTATCTCAACTGCTTCATATGCATATGAATATTGGACATTGAATAAGGAAAACAATATTAGAATTGATCCATTTGAACTGTGATGCTGGCAAAGAATATTGCCCAAAAGGACAAACAAAACTGCTGTAGGATGTTTCTTAGAGGCAAGGAGGGCAATATTTCACCTTGTATATTTTAGATATATTGACAGCAGAGATCAGTCCCTGGAGAAAAACATAATTCTTGGTAAAGCACGGGGATTGTGAAAAAGAAGAAGGTGTGAATGAGATGGATTTACAGTGGCTGCATCATTAGGCTCAAGTATAGGAATTATTGTAAAGGTGACACAGCACCAGGTAGTGTTTCATTCTATTGCACACAGGGTCACTATGGGTTGGAATGAACTCAATGGTACCCACAATAGCAAGATTCCAAAGGAAAGTCAAGACAATTTTGACTTCTTAGAAATGGGAAGTATGATGTTCTAAACATGAAAGAATGAAAATGAGTCATATTTTTCTCCACAGCAGTGTATTTGGGTTTGTTTTTGATGTGCGCTTGTTTGTTTTCTAGTGTTTCTTTAATGCTTTAAGTTTTATGAAATACTTTTATTAGAGTAATTTACATCTCTTATAAACCATACATTCATCCATTGTGTCAAGCACATTTGTATATATGTTGCTATCACTCTTTTCAAAGCACTTTCTTTCTACTTGAGCCCTTTATAGCTGCTCCTCTTTATCCCTTCCCTCCCTCATGAACACTTGATGAGTTATAGATTATTATTTTCATATCTTACATTGCGTTCTGTCACCCTTCATCCACTTTTTGGTTGTTTGTCCTCCTGGGAGGGGGTTATATATTGATCCTTGTGGTCAACTCCTCCTTTCTCCACCCCCCTGCCCTTCCTTAGTCCACCTGGTTATCTTTAATGTCATTGTTTGTGCTGAGGGGTTTATCTACCCAGGATTCCCTGTGTTTCCAGCTCTTATCTATACCAGTGCACAGCTTCTGTTCCAGCCAGATTTGCAAGATCAAATTGGGATCATGATAGTTGGGGTGGGGGGAGGAAACATTAAAGAACTAGAGGAAAGTTGTCTATTTCATCAATACTCTACTGCCCCTGACTAGCTCATCTCTTCCTTGTGACCCTTCTGTAAGGGGATGCCAAATTGTCTACAGATGGGTTTGCGGTCTCCTCTTCACAGCCCACACACTCATTCACATTAGTATGATTTTATTCTGAGTCTTAGATGCCTGACACCTGATCCCATCGACATCGCATGATCACACAAGCTGGTGTGCTTCTTCCATGTGGGCTTTGTTGCCCCTCAGTTAGACGACCACTTGTTTACCTTCAAGCCTTTAAGACCCCAGATGCTATGTCTTTTGATAGCCAGGCACCATCAGTTTTCTTCGCCATATTTGCTTACGATCCTATTTTGTCCCCAGTGATTGTGTTGGCAAGGTGAGCATCACAGAATGCTGGATTATTAGAACAAAGTGTTCTTGTGCTGAGGGAGTAGTATAATGTTAAAAGTATAATGTTTAAAATTTATGTATCCAACTTATAAGCTGCCCTTTTCTATCAGTCTAGTGCTTTGTGGTGATAAACATGCTCTTTTATGTGAAGAATCTTCATTCCACTTGGAAATTTTTGTCTGTATCTACAAGCAAACTCAAGACTAGATCAAGTCATCCATCAAGTCAAATAGTGAGATGCACCATCTCCTAAGATTAAACAACTTCCTCTTCACCCACTCTGATTCAAGTCAACTCAGTTCTAGTCCAACTAGGTTGATGCTTTCCATATTAAGCTAAGAAGTCTTGATATCACCCCAGTCATCCTAGACCACTGGCCCCTTTACATATTCAAAGATTTAAGTTCCATGCAACTCTTGAAATGTCATACCAGCCAGCCTGTTCTAATTTTTGCTCTAGTCCACAGATCCAGTGTCCTGAATCAACCCCTCTCTCAATTGCTGTGTTTTCCCGATTTCCACTTTTCTTTCCTCTATGCGTGGGTAAAACAATAGTTGCACCTCACATGGATGCTCATGAGCTATTAAGAGCCCCGTCAGTTGCACCTCTTTAATTTTGTTTGTAGAATATTGTTTTTATGAACTATGTTATGCGAATTGACCTTGATGTCCTCTAAGAGTATGATCCTGAGCCCCAAGCCCAGCAATTCATTCCCTCAAGGTACTTATGTCTAAGAAGTTTTCATAACTTTTCTTTCTGTATGCTATACTATATTCATGAATATACTTGAAGCACAGTGAACACATACACAGAAATATATCTTCTCATTTATATATTTATGTGAAAACACCCATTCTTCCTCCCAAGCTTACATGTTTATCTACACATCTATTTGTAGATTACCATAACCAAAGGGCTGTGAATATATAACAATACTTCTGTTGCCTTTAACTCTTACCGTCTTAGTATATGTCCCTCTCTCTATCATATTAGGCTTCCCTCTTATTGTATGTTGCTTCCCCTGTCTATCAAGTTAACAATGTGAACCCACTAACCAGTACCTTAGTCCCTTGCCCTCTTAACACTGTTGTCATTAGGTGCCTGCGAGTGAGTTCCATCTCATCGTAATTTATGTACTACAAAATGAAACACTGTCCTGTTTCATGCTCACAATTTTTCTTCTGTTCTAGTCCATTTTTGCATCCACTGTGTTAATCCACCATGTAGAGGACCTCCTCTTTTACACTGTCCATTTACTTTACCAAGCATGATGACCTTTAAGGTTTGATCTTTCCAAAGTACATGAGACAAAGTCCTACCATCTGTCCCTCTAAAGAGTATTCTGAATGTAATTTTTCCAAGAAAGTTGCTTGTTTTTTGACAGTCCAGGATACTTTGAATATTTTTTGCTATAATTCAAATGTATTGATTCTTTTCAGTCTTCATTATCCAATGTCAAACTTTCACATATATATGAGTCAATTGAAAATGCCATGGCTTGAATTAGGCATATCTTACTCCTTAAAGTGACATATTTGCTTTTCAGCACTTTAAAGAGGCCTTGTGAGCAGATTTACACAAGGTAATGCATCATTTGATCTCTTCATTGATGTCTCCAAGAACATGCATTGTGAATCCAAGAAAAACGCAATCCTTGACAGCTTCCATATTTTCTCTGTTTAGCATTATTGGACTAGTTATGGGGTTTTAGTTGTCTGAACATTGAATTGTAATCCACACTGAAGGCTGACATAATTGATCCTCATCAGCGAGAGCTTCAAGTCCTCCTTTTCAGCAGGTAAGTTGTGAATATACATATATATGCATATGCATATATAGAAAAAGTTTTAAATAAGTCTTCTCCAACTCTGAAGCCACATTCTTCTTCATGTAATCTAGTTTCTCTAATGACTTGCTCAACATGCAGATGGAATAGTGAGAAAATACAACCCCAACACACACTTTCATGATTTCTATACAGGTTTTGCATAAGCAGAATTAAGTATTCTGGAATGTCTATTTTTCACAAGCTTATCCATAGTTTGTTATGATCCATACATTCAAATTTCTTTGTATAATGGGTGAAGCACAAGTAAACAACTGTTTGGTATTCTCTGCTTTCAGTCAAGACACATCTGACATCAGCAACCAGCTCCATTGTTCTATGTACTCTTCTGAATCTGCCCTGAATCTCTGGCAGCTACCTGTCAAAGCACTGCTGCAGCTTTTGTTAGATGACCATCAAAATTTTATGTGCATGGGTTATCAGTGATGCTCCACAATTTCTGCATTCTGTTGGGTCACCTTTCTTTGAAATAGGTGCAAATGTGTATGTCATTCAGTTGGCCAAGTAGCAGTCTTCCAAATTGTCTGGCATAGACAAATGAGAGCTTCCAGTGCTTCCTTAGCTTGTTGAAAAAAAATTAGTATTCTAAAGGGGTGACTATACATATGGACGTCTCCATGTGGAATACAGAGAAGTTAAATTGACTACATTTGTGGGAAGATACAATGGAGAAGCTGGGTATGAGCAGCTAAAATCAGGATAAAGATTGGGAATTAGATAACTAATTATGCATATATAAGTTTAGGTTAAAATTGGAGAAAATTAAAACACCTCCAAGAGAACCACACGATGATCTTGAGTCAATAGCGCCTGGATTTCTGTAACATTTCAAAAACAGATTGACACATTGAACTCGAATGATAGAAGACCTGATTAACTGTGGGAGGACATCAAGTCATAAAGAAAGCAAAACCATCAAAAAGACAGTAAAGAAAGAACATATCGAAGTGGATGTCGGAAAAAACTCTGAAACTTGCTATTAATCACAGAGGAGCTAAAACAAATGGAAGAAAGGATGAAGTCAAGGGATGAATCTAAATGTTCAAAGGACCGCTTAAGAAGACAACGCCAAAACTATAATAAATGTGCAAAGGCCTATAATTATAATACTAAAAGAAAATAATATGTTCAGCACATCTTAAACTGAAAGAACTCATGAAAAATTCAAACCTTAAGTTCCAATATTGAAAGTTTCCCTAGGCAAAATCTTAAGTGATGCAGGAAGTAACAAAGAAGATGGAAATAATACAGAGAGTCACTGTACCAATAAGAACTAGTCAACATGACACCATTTCAGGACATAGCATATGAGAAAGAATCAATGGTGTTGAAGGAAGAAGCTCAAACTACTCTGAAAGCATTAGCCAAAAACAGGGCTTCAGGAATCAGTGGAATAACAATTGAAATATTTCAAATGGCAGATTAAGTACCACAAACACTATTCTCTGCCAGGAAATTTGGAAGACAGCTATTCGGCCAACTGACTGGAAAATATCTCTATTTGTACCCATTTAAATGAGAAGTGAATCAACAGAATACACAACTATAGAACAGTATCATTGATGTCATGTGGAAGATAAAAAAAATTAAGATCATCCAACAATGATTGTAGCAGTTCATTGACCAGAAGATGCCAGAGGTTCAGGGTAGATTCAAAAGAGGACACAGACCAAGGATGTCAATGCTTAAGTACGATGTGTCCTGGCTGAAAGCATAGATTATCGTAAAAAGGTTTACTTATCTTTGGCATTTGATGCTAACTGTTTATGGCCATCTTTGGCCAGCAGAGTGCATGGTGGTTTTGATCCGCTGACTTTGTGATAGCACACCAATTGTAAACTCTAGGCCACCAGAGCTCTTTTTGGTATAGTGACTGTGCATTCTTTCCATCTTTCCTTGATCTTTCCTCCATCGCTCAATATGTTAACCATTAAAGAATATTTCTTTTTATTGTGAAAACCTTTTTCTTGACTTTTTACTTTAGGGTTTTCATGCAATATTTGTCCTTTTATGATTGACTAACTTCTGCACTCAGTACAATATGGTCAGGTTTATCCATAACACTTTGCTATCCTTTTGCATTGTTTCCCACTGTGTGTATGTTCCTTAGTTTGTTTATCCACCCTTCCATGATGTTTATTCATTCTTTCACTTATGCATATTTAGCTTAATTCCATATTTTCCCTATTGTGACTAGCACTGTGAAAACCTTGGGTGTCCATCAATCTATCTGTGTCATGACCTTTATTTCTCTAAGATATATACCACTTAGTGAGATGACAAGGTAATATGGTATTTCTATTTCCATATTTTTAAGGACAAACAAAACTCTTTTCCACAGTGTATGTATCATTTCATAGTCCCTTCATACCCTTGCCAGGATTTGTTGTTATCCACATGTTTCAACTTTACTACTTATGCTGGGGTGAGATAATGTATTGCTGTTGTTTTGCATGGGTCTGAGTGTTTGGTGTTGGACTATTATCAACAAGGTCAGTGATTCAAATCTACTAGTCACTCTGTGAGAAAGAATAGGCTATCAACTCCCGTAAAGATTTGCAGTCTCTGAAACCCTCATGGACTTGGTATGAGTTGAAATAGACACTCTAGGCAATGAGTTTGGTTTGGGAGTTTGGAATGGCTAATGGTTACAAGTATTTCCTCTTATGTGTACTGGCCACTTGAATGTCTTCATTGGTGAAGTGTCTGTTCATGTTCTCTACCCATTTAATAATTGGATTACCTTGATGGTTCACAGGGTTGGCAAGCAATATGATGTTTTCTAAAGTTTTATATTAGTCCCTTGTCCTATATGTTGCAATAAGAAAAGACAATTCCTAACCTATGGGTCCTTTTTTTATTCTTTTGGTGAAATCTTTTGATTCAAATAAGTATCTAATTTTTAGGACATCTCAGTCATCTAGATTTTCTTCTGTTGGTTGTGTGTTTCATCGTGCATTTATGCATATATTATGACCTCTACATTTACTCCTATTTTTCATTGATGATATCTACAGGTCTAGGTTCTATATTTAGGTCTTTGGTTAACTTTGAGCTAGCTATTATATATGGTGTCAACTGTGGATGCTGCTTAATTTTTCTATAAACGGATATTGAGTTTATCAGCATAATTTTTTAAAAGACTATCTATATTCCAAAGGAGTAATCTCGATGGATTTTCTCGAAGGACACACTGTGCTCAAGGAGACTTATCATAAAGAAGTTTTAAGAAAAGTGACAACTGCACAAGTGAGGACATGATCAAGAAATTGTTCAAAGAAAAATTTTCCTACCATCTCCTCATCCTTCAATGGCTGTTCTACAAGAATTGCATTGTTACACATTTCACTACCTACCTTGCAGCACTGATTTTGCTCCTTCAAATCCTTTTTGTTCCCCAAATGTAAATAACATTAAACCTCAACTACGAAAACATAAATAGCCTAATTTTTAAGTAGACAGATGATGTGAATAGACACTGTAACAAAGAAGACATTCAGGCAACCAATAAGCATGTGCTGAAATTGCTCGTGATCGGTAGCCATGAAAATTATAGCTCAAACCAAGCACAATGCCACTGGTTCCATGTGACTCACAGAAATCACGTAAAGCTTTGTGGGAGCAGATGGACTTATCTTTCTCCCAAGGTACAGCTGGCTGCTTTGAATTGGCGACCTTGCACTTAGAGTTCAACACTTAATTGACAGAATCACAAGGGTTCATTTTGTAAGCCAATAGAGAGATGCGAATAAAAACAACAAGGAGATAGAATCTCACCCTAGCATGAATAACAAAGTTTGAAAAAACAGACAATAAAAATTGCTGGAAAGGGTGTGCAGAAACTGGACCCCCTTATCTAGTGCTAGTGGAATTATGAAACGGCACAACCACTGTGTCAAACAATATGGCACTGCGTTAATGAACTGGAAAAACCATATGGTCCAGCAATCCCACTACTATATATATATATATATATCCTAGAGAAGTAAAAATATTATATGAATATCTCTGTGACACCCATGTTGATCGCAGCATATGCACAATAGCAAAAAGATGTAAAGAACCTAAGTGTCCATTTTGCAATGTTAAATTATAGTAATGGATCTTTGCAATGCCTCATAATACACATGAGCCTGGAGGACATTGTGCTCAGTTAATTTAGTCAGTCATAAAAGGAGACCACACTTAGAAAAGTCAAGAAATATTTTTACACAAACAAGCATTTGTGCATGGTTACCAGGTGGGAGGACAAATGTGTTAGGCTGGTTTCTCTAAAGAAAACCCAAGTGATATATGATTTCAGATATATATGATATAGAAGTATATCATATATATGAAATTCATATCAAGAAAATAGCTCACACATTTATAGAAGCTGACAAATCTAGTTCTCTCATCAGTCTGATGATAAGGTAGAGACTTTTCCTGACTCATTTAGCTGCCAGGGATAGCAAACCAGGAAGCGGGAATACACAGTTGTGAAATGAAACAGGAAGACTAAAGATGGAAAATGCAGAGGTGGGTGGATCCAAGCATGGCAGATCAGCTGGCAGGCTCTGATGGTTCCCTAGGTCAGCAAGCAATGCGGTGGGCCATTGGGTCAAGTTCAAAGAAACAGAGCGACGAGTCCAATGCAGGATTCAGACCAGCAAGAAGTAAAGATGCTCTCCACTGTATCTACTCCTATATCAAGAAGGTCACACTAGAAGGAACTATTGTCAGGGATGAAACCTGAATAAGAGGTTGTGTGTCATTCTAATCTTCCCCCAACTGCTTGCGGTCTCATAGCAGTTCCAATCTTGAAGTTGAATACATTGTTCGATCACACAGTGGGGTTGGAAGGGAGCCTCAACTACTAAGTTACTGAGAATCCTGCCCCAACCAAGTTGACACAAAGCCTAACTATCACAGAAAAGGATGATAAATCACTCATCACAGATAGGGAACTTCCAGGTGGGCGAAAACATCAATACCAGCTAACATCACTAAGTTAAGCAAAGAGAGTCACCTCACCAAAGAGATGTAGTTTCAGCCATAACAGAGGTAAGTTAATTAAATGGTTGACCAGTGTGGCTCACAAATGATGTTAAAAATATTCAAATGGTCCTTTACAAATGGTCCTGACTAGAGGATATACTAAGGGGTACCCCCTAAAAAAACCCAAAATATTTTTCAAATCTATATATTTACATGTTTAAAATAAAACCACTTTTCACCTTTGAAGTACACTCCGTTACACTTAATCCAAATGTCAAATCTGCAAATCCATTCTTGGAAGCATTTTTCAAACTCATTGGCTGACTATATCTCCCGCGGTTTTTCTCCACCTTTGCTACATTGTCAAATTGCTGTCGTTTCATTTTCCGCTTCATTTGTGGAAACAAAAACAAGTCACACAGAGTGAGATTAAGCAACTAAAGTGCGTGGGGGCAAGGGAGGCATGCTGCTTTTTGCCAAAATTCGGAGCATTGAGTGAGCAGGTGCATTGTCATGGTGGCGAAACCTGTCCCCCACCTGTCACAAATTAGCCACCTGTCACAAATGTTACTCAATATTTTTAGAACATCTAAATAGAAAGTTTGATTAACAGTCTGACCCGGTGGAATGAAGTCCAAATGCACTACAAGATGACATTTTCATCCATTCAGGAAGTTGACAGACATCTAGAACGAGGTTTGTCATTGATCAATATTTCCCCTTTTTGAAACAAGAAAGCCACTCATATATGTGGAGTTTCCCCCTAGCAGTGTTCTTTTAAGCTGTGCTCAAAATCACAACAGTTTCTTTGACATTTTCCCAAACAGGAAATAAAATTTCAGAGTCACATGCTACTGTCTTAAATTGGCCATAACAAAAAAATGAGGTTTAAGTGAAACTGCTACCTTCCCAGGTGATGTCACTGGGTGCCCTAACTCAAAACAAGTTGCTCGATGTTCACCTAGCAGTAAAAATGTATACTATGAAAACGCTGCTCCACTGAATGCAACTCTGGGTATGTTATAGGTACTCATCGTATACACATTAACTTGGATGAAGAGAAAGGGGGCATACAATAGAGGTGAGGTCAAATTTATGTAAATGTATGCTAAGAAAGACACTAGGAGAAATACAAGATTTAAAGGTAACAAAGGTAATTACAACTACACAATCTTACAGTAGCAGTAACAACAATAAGGAATACACAGAAATGCAGCAAAAGAATGTTTTACCCATAAATATGTATCAGCTAACAGAGGATATGTCTATTATATATGATACAAATATACACATTAATATACAAAAGCACACAGAGGGAAACGTTGGAGGGAAACACAGAGGGAGACTATTTTAGAGAACTGTGTAACCAAACACCTTGAAGAATGAGTTGCTGAGCCTGGGGTCTCAAGGTCAATTGGCACGACACAGTCAACAATGTTTTTACATCTTAATTGTGTGAATGGAAACAGAGGTCTTAATAGTCTCTAAGAAACCATCTATAGTACAACTATTGGTACCTCCTTTGTCCAGAGAAAAGAAGAATTATGAAAGCCAAAGACATGTAGAAACAATTAGCCCATTGGACTCTTGGGCCATGCAAACACCAGCCTGCATGGCTTTGAGACCATAAGTCCTACATGGTGACTGGCTACTGATATCAACCATGATGAAAAGGGTCCCATTTGAAGGTCCTGCCTTGAATTAAATTTAAAATTATAAAAAGAGCAGCCTTCCTGGTCAGACAGAGAACGATGGAACTCTGGAATCTGTGGCCTTTAGCCACCCTCCAGGCCTGGAACTGCCTTCCCACCTATGGCTCAATATGCAGCCTAATAAAACTACAAGGGGAACAATAGCATTAAGGCAGTATGCATATTTACTTATATCAATCAACCACTTGAGCTCAAAGGAGAGCATTTGCTCAAGTACAAAGTTGAGAAAGCTGGAAGGGTTAGGAAAAGAGGAGGGATGAAAATGAGAAACAATGGGAGGAAATGGAAGAAGTGATATTACAGTGTTGGGATGGCAGACAAAGTCATGAATTAAAATATGTATGAATTAATGAATGGGAAACTGATTTATTTTGTAAACCACCCAATTCACAGAAAAAAGTTTAACTTTTATCAAACTAAAAAAAAAAAATTAAAGGACACAAGTACCCGAACAAACAAGCAAAAAGCTCCAAGAACATTAAAAAGGAACACAATATCACCACTCTATGGTGCCAAAACTGCTATATAAATTGAAGAGTACAGAATTTTTAAGGCAGAACTGGAAACACTATTTTCAGAAGTATATATAGACCCAGACAGTGGATATATTGAGAAATAAAAGCTTCTTTTGAAATTATTTTGATAAAAATTTCCATTATTTTATTGCAAAACTTTTAAACATTACTCTAGTACATTGTGATCAATATTTCACCCAAAATGGATCTGTGATCATAGTTTTCATAGACTCACTTTCTAGAGAACGGACAATTCAGATTCTTAAAATCCAGTCTACATATAATTGAATTTATTTCAATTCTGAAAGAATCAAAGCAACAATTTAGGAGCTCAAGTTGTAAAGCACTATACACAGTAATGTCCTTGAGAGATGCAGCAAAGACATTGTGACATATTTGGGGTCACGTCTGCTAAGACATGCCACACTTCATCCAGGCTTGGGTCAAAACTAACCCACTTCCATGATTTAAATTCTGACTCAACTCAATCCTATATGGCAGAATAAGACTTCCCCATTGGATCTCCAGACTGTCCAGATTTATGGACAGATATCCACAGACTCCAGAGGAGTTACTGGTGCTCGCAAACAATTAACCTTTCAACTAGTATCTGAGGTGCAACCCCAGACTTGTTTCCCAACTTGGATAGATGTGAATAAATGTGAATCATCAAGATATGAGGAGTCACTGCCCCCTTGAGAAAAGGTGTTTTGCTTTCCCTACTCCAGAAAGGGAAAACAGACTGCTCTCCTCCTCAATAACTTTATTGTTGATTTCTCACTAGGAGTGGCAGCCTATGGTTAAGTTCTGATAAGAGCATCTGACACCAAAATTTGAACTGAATCAACAGGACACACTTATCAAGACTACACAAAATGATGGTTCTCATCAACTGTCACACACATTATGCTAAGAAACTAAGTGAACCATTTCTTTCCCCAAAGGTTTCACATCAATTCAGTGTTCAAAAGATTCATATTCATAATCAAACTCAAACTTTTGCATACCATGTGGCATTAAATTCTGAAGAGACCAAGTGTAATCACTAATAATTTAAAGCATGCTATTTTAACCAATTAGGCAATGTCATTAATTATTAAACACAAAAATATCAATACTTTAGTTCCTTTTTCAATATCCTTCCAAAATGGTAGGTTTAAGTAGAGAGTTAGACTTTCCTTAGACTGTGCTCATTATTATTCCCATAATAATTGACACTAAAGGTACACTCACACACCATAATTATGGCAAGTTTCTTTCAGTTAGTGAAAAATTCTCTCCAGAATTTGGTACACTATGCTGTTCTCTAGCTTCTGTTCTCTCTCGTCTCTTGGATGAGAGATAAGGAAAAGAAAGGGGAGAAGCGGACATTCCTGCCACTTCTCCAGATGTACCCTGCAAAAAGAATGGGGATTGTTTTTTGTTTTCCTGGATCAAACAAGGCCTATAAAGATTTAGACTGCACTGACCATCTCCTAGGGACCCATTTGGGGTCAAGCTTATGCTTTGAGCTGCTAAGTGCAAGGTTCAAAACCACTAAATGCTCCATAGGAGAAAAACAGGACTTTCTACTGCCCTTATAGGCTCAGAAATACAGAGGGCAAATGGTTCCTGTCTGTGAGTTGGTATAGACTCAATGGCAGTGAGATTGGTTTTGACTTTGGACCCCCTCCCGGACACATCATCCAGCATGTAAAGTATCATCTTAGTAATTTTTTTTTATGTTTGTTGTATGGCTCATCTGCATGTATAGAATAAGGCAAAACAGTGAGCATGTAGGCGTTATACGTGACATTCCTCTGAATCCTGGTGTTATGGATGAAAATATCCTCAGCTGTATGGGAATTTAACAAGTTTCCTTTCAGTCACTCATATCTATTCTCTTACAAAGGACCTTAAAAACAAACAAAGCACCTTGGGATTCTCACTCCTAGTGACCGTCTAAGACAGAGTAGAACTGCCCCGTGGATTTCTCTTCTTGAATGAAGTGGAAAACCCATCTTGCTCCCCGAGGGTGGCTGGTGTTTCAAATTGCTGACCTTGCAGTTAACCGAACGACTAACCAGGGCTTCCTAGGAGGCTAAGTAAAAATACGTGCCAATTTCAGTTGTCTCCGGCTGAATTTGGAAAGCAGGAGCAAATCCATTTCATGGTAGGGATTTCCTAAGGTTGAAACAACTGCACTGGGAGGAGGGTACCATTGAATAATTGTCCAATAAAGGAAAGTTTTGGTTAATGATGACATCATTGACATCTCCCAAATTTAAAGGAACACTTAAAAAACGACAGATGCAACCCCCCCCCCGCCCCCCAGTAAGAAAATACAAAAAAAAAAAAGTGTCGCTTTACAGTCAAATTACCCAGTAGCTAGCCCTGTCCAGTGGGACCCAGAGAAGCCAAAGAAGGCGCAGCGGTGGACGGACACCCAAGCAGATCTAGCCGAGCAGACCCCGAGAGTGGCCTCAAGCGCCGCCGCATGCGCAGGGTCTGCCGGCGCGCGGTGGGAACCTACCATGGACCAAGGGGCTGGACTTCCCACGCCTATCATCACGTTCCAGTGCGGGCAGCCTCGGGCCCAGGGACCCAAGCGATCGGACCCGGGGAGCGCCGCACGCTGCCTGGGAGACGCGCAAAACGCCCGCGGGAGCCGGTGGCCCGGGCACCCACGGGGTCCGGAACGGAGCCCGCAATGCAGACTCTCGGGCGAAACCAGCGTGGGGCCGGTGGCCTTGGGGCCCAGGCCGCGGTCGGCCGCCCTCAACGCCACCTTGCCTCCAGGAAAACCCAGGCGGGAGCAGCACTCGGACAGCGCACCTGCCTCGTCCGCGCCCCGGCGGCTGGCTGCCTGCCCCGCAGCCCCGCGCCAAGCGGGGTCTCCTCACCTGCCGCGTCGCCTCGCAGCTCCGCTAGCCCGCAGCCATGGCAGTCATCGCTACCCGACTTCCATTTTCCGTGGTCTTAAGGCATACCAGATCAGCTGTTTGAGGCCGGCTGGGGCTCCAGCGGCTGCTCAGGGTCCGGGCCTCTCCTCTCCCGCCTCCACCCGCGCGTCGTGCTCCGCCCTCAGTGGCCTGTGCTCCGCCTGCGCCACGGGGCTGCGCCCACCTCCCGCTCACCGCCCGAAGGATGGCGCGCCCCGCCTCCCGGCTCTGACGTCATGCGCGCAGCCGCTGCCTGCCCCCGCATGACGCCATGGCCCCAACTCCGCCCCTGGGTTGGCTAGGGGCGCACGTTCCGCGCTGTCTTGTCCTCTGCTCTTGAGTTGCTAGGGTCTCTGCTCCAGATGTGTCCTCAAACCCCCTGCCATCCAACTGTGTAGGACAGAGTCCAACTGCCCCCACGGGTCACAGACTGTAGATCATCCTGCCCAGCTGCACCCAGCGATCTGTATTTCTACCACAGACACTGTCAGGTTGTTAGAGACCACAGCTTAGTGGTCTACCTGTGACTGTATGGAAAGATCGCTTTTTATTTCGCGCTCCCTCTTCTTAAGTGTCCCCAACTTTTGCGTGCCAATGCTGTCCTTGGCTACTTTGCTTGCCCTGCTCCTGGTCCAGTGAATTAAGCCAGTTCCAAAACTGGACCTTTTGCCTATAAACCATCTCTCAGACCTTGTGCGTTACTTTCTGTGAAGGAAATCACAGAGACTTGCAGGACCCCCATTGCTCACCAGGAAAGTGCAGCTGTCTTCCCAGTAACTGGGCGAAATACACCATGTAAACTCCCTACCAGACATTCACAGAAAGCAGGGAACCCACGTCACCGGTCACAAGCAACGGCCCAAGCCACTGCCAAAGCCTGCAGAAGAGAATCCAAGCATCTGGCAAAGGCGGAAGACGCCTCATGCCTTTGCCTGGAAACTCCAACCTTTGCCTGGAAACTCCAACAGTCTCCTATTGCTGCAGCCCCCGCCCCACGCCTCCCCCCCCCACCCCACCGTAGCAGTCTTTGAGAGACCATTGTCTCTCAGCTGTGAGAGAGGGATATTTTAACCCTGTGTCGAAAAGGACTAAAGTTAGAATGTTATAGGTGGTTTATGTTGCCAACCACTGGGTACATTTTGCGGCTTGTCATGATTGACCTGTGATTTGTGTTTCTCCCTTCTCTGTCTTTTCATACCTAGTGTTTCCAATAATGTTTTTTTTCTTACCAGTTCAGCCATAATGATGGCTGGTGTAAAAAAAATCAATTAGATGATTGTGGATACATGCTAACATCTGCTGTCAGCCTGCCATGGGGAGTTGCGACAGTCAGTACTGGTACCTAGACGTGCCTACTGGCTTGCTGCAACAAATTCAGACTGGAGGTCATCCCCTTCTCCTGCCTTTTCCTGCTAATCATTCCCTTTGCCTTGGAGTGGTCATTCATTATGAGATCTGTTTTCGTGACTCCTGGCTGCAAATCACCAGCCACCAAGTCTGAGGGACCTGGTACCTGTGGAAGATTGGTATAAGGTTGTATGGGCTGTATGGGTGCACTGGAATGAAGTGTAGGGAAAAAGAGGGCCCTCATATGTCCTATCCATGGCCTCCCCACAGACTACCCCTCCCATTCAGGGCATACCAGAGCTGATCACCACGCACATGCTATCAGCAAGGCTGTTTCAAGACAGTGACCATAGGATGGCTTTGGAGGAACACTTTCCAAAGTGCTAAGGCAGTGTCCACAGCCAGCGCAGCTTCTCTGGGCCCGTCTCACAACCCCCTGACCCTCCCCTTCTCTACCTTAACAACATGAAAACATGTACTTGCCCAGAAGTTAGTGTCGACTAACCCCGGGCCCTGTTGGCTATCTTAGGGTCCCAGTTCTGCATCTCCATAAGTAACTTTTCCATCAATAATAAAGTCCTTGTCTTCTAGATTGACTCATGAGTCCCTCTTCAATCTCTCAGCACCCGCCGATCAGTAAGGGTGGTCCTTGTTCCTGACATGCCCCTCAGATTTTGAAGCAAGTTTTTTACATCGACCGTGATGGCTTTGAGAGTCCCCCATGGTTTTGTGTGAATTGATAGTTCTTTTGACTGTTTAGTGCCTTGTTAGTTTCTTGGGCTGCTGTAAGACATTACCATCAGAGTTAAGTGTCACCACTTGTCTGTCTGTCTGTCAGGGTGTGGTGGCTTGCAAGTTTCTGTGATGCTTGAAGCTATGTCGTTATAGAGCACAACTCAATGTAAAAAACATGAAAATCCTCACAAGCCGACCAATATGTTGTTACCAAATATCATTCTTATGATAAACAGAGAAAAATATAATCTTTCTTGGATGCATAATCTATGCTTATAGAAAGAAAAATTAAGAGATCAAAATGACACATGGCATGTGACAAATCTGCACTTATGTTGAAAAGCAAGGATGTTACTTTTAAGATTAAGGTGGACCTAAGCCATGGTATTTCCAAAACGCCTCATATGCATGTAATATTTTAACATCAAATAAGGAAGACTTACAGAGAATCAATGTATTTGAAGGATAGTGCCGATAAAGATTAATGACAGGATCGTGGACTGACAAAAAAACATAGAAACAAATCTGTCTTGAAAGAAGTACAACCAGAATTCTCCTTAGTGTCAAAGTTGGAGAGACCTGGTCTCTTGTTGTCAGGAGAGACTAGTCCTGGGAGAAATCCATTATGCTTGGTAGAGTAGAGAAGCAGAGAAAAAGAGGAAGTTCCTCAACAGGATGGATTGATATAATGGCTGCAAGAATAGGCTCAAACATCAGAATAATTTTGAGGATGATGCAGGAATGGGTGGTGCAGAGTATCTAGTCAGATGAAGCCTTTGGCTCATCCTCTCCAGCCACAGGCAAGGGACTCAAACAGCTTTACTGTCAGACAGAGAGTATTGCAAACTTGATTATGATGTATCAAATATGGTATAATTTGATTATATATATATATATATATATATATATATAATTAGTTGGTTTCCCTCTTGACCAACTGCATTTGTCTAGTTTTCTGGCTTGTTCCACAATAGAAATTTCTTCTCTGACTCTATAAATATTGATGGTGGTCTTATTTTTCTTACTCTCTATTTGTAATTTTATCTTCAGATTATTATCATTTTCATCTTGACATTTTTTAATAGCTTCTGTTGGGTTCTTCAAGTTGTGAGTACAGAAGGAGTAGCTGCATAGAGACAATAACTGATGCAATGGTTTATCAAGGCAGTGGAGTGGGAGGTGGGAGATGACAGGTTAAGGGGATTTGAGGAGCAAACAATGAATGGGGAGAAGTCACTAGAACTGATTTCGGTGATGTATGTACAGTTCATTCTAAAAGAGATTTGATCTTGGAAATATATGTGAGTACTACATCAAGAAAACAACTAAAAAAAGAAGGAAGAAACCAAAGTTGGTTTCTATTGATGGAGTTACCATGGAATTGGTAGGACCATCAGTTACCATGGGTGAAGGGGAAAGAATTGTTGCTTAGGGGTTATTGAGTTTATGTCATTGATGGTGGAAAAAAATGGAAAATGCTATCAATGAAGGTTTTACAGCATGAAGTGTATAGTCAATGGCACAGGTCGAAGGTGTAAAATTGGAGAATGCTTTGCTGTGTGTATTTTTGCCACAATTAGAAAAACATGACATGAATAATTATGAGCACAAGGAAGAAGAATATGTCTAGAGTTGAATATGGTGACAATTGTTGCCACTCGTCTTGATATGACTGAATTATTGAATTGGATGTGGATGATGTGCTAATGAAACCGTTTTTAAAAGAAGAACGAAAATTGATTACCACCACCCTTCTAACCAGGTGAAGCAGGAGCAGTCTCTCTTTGGAGCTTGCCTGGGTGAATAGTTGATGGAGACTGATGTATTGGAATCACACAATTCTAAGTCATCTCCTGATTACTTATGCTTGAGGGCTTTGGATCAATTTTGTAAGCTCATCTAAAATAATGTCTATGTCCCAATCACTGTCCTAATTCCTCCTTCTGCAGTTCCACCTCTAACTGTGATGCATTGGTCTCTCTCCATTCATTTTTGTGGCAGTTTTCTTTGTCATCCAGTCTTCTTTTTATGGCCCTGAATCTGCAAACTCTTAGGCTTTATTGTGACCTTATGCTAATGAACACCCTCATCTGTTCTTAAGTTATATTTGGTGTTCTTAAGTTATATTTGAGTTTGGGTAACACTTTTTTTTTAACCTTAAAACACCAAACTCCACCAGCAGGGCCCATATCCAGAGGATCTGAGATCTCTTTTTTTGTGACCTTAAGAAGACTCTTACAGTTACTTTGATCCAACGTTCTGGTCTCATGTGATCTCCAGTATTACAGGTTTCTCTGTCTCCTGAATATAAAGGGTTCTCAGAATAGGGGCCTACAGACTTCCAATGGACCTGCTCAGTTCCTGCCTCTTCTTGATAGTAATAAGGTTCCCCATAGCCTTTGTGGAGTTAATCTTTTTACAAACTAATTTCCCCATCAAGTTCACAAAATGAGGACTCATTCAGTCCCCCATGACTTTAAATACCTAGCTCATATATTAAACTATCCAATCCTGCTAAGGTTTTTACACACTTTTTTGCATAATAAGTTGTTCAATTTATGTGCTATTTCAGGGTTCTGCATATCATGTTAATTTAACTATAAAACCAAGGCCAGATAAAGACAAACCCTATGCATGGCACTTCTATCCTAGCTTCTAATGGTTTGTCACATTTTTTAAAATTCCTTGATTTGTGAAGGGAGCATTCAAGCTCTATTACTGTTATCTTCTCTTCATGTCTCTTGGTCGCCTCTTCTTTTTATAAGGAAGTAACAATATTCGTAAGGTACATCCTAATGAACTCAACTTGATTACATCTGTAAATAACTGATTTCCAAATGAGGTCACATTCACAGATATTGACACATACTTTATGGACAACTTATCTTTATGGTTGATATAGTTCAACACACAAAAGGTAGTACCTTTTACTTGTGGAATACTTTGCCTATCTTTTCACTCATTGAAGGATATTTTAGTGGTTTCCTGTATTGGATAATTGTGAATAGAGATGCTGGCTTTTATTTTCATTTACTTTAACTACTCTACATTCGAGAGCACATTTCAGACTCCCTTCCAACAGAGAATTTGATGTTGTCTTTCTACATGATTTTTTTCTCTTTCCTTCTATTTATTTATTTTAAAATAATTTTATTGGTGGCTCTTACAACTCTTATCACAGTCCATACATGCATCCATTGTGTCAAGAACTTTTGTACATATGTTGCCATCATCATCATTTTCAAAATATTTTCTTTCTACTTAAGTCTTTAAAATCAGCTCCTCATTTTCCCTACCTCCCTCATGAATCCTTTTACTAATTACTAATGTTTTCATATATTATATAATCTGCAGTGGCCCTTCACCTACTTTTCTGTTGTTGGGGTTATATGTCGATCATTGTAATTGGATCCCCTTTAGTCTGTCCATTACCCCCCTACCCTCCTGTATCACTGTTCTCACTATGGTCCCAAAGGATTGTCTGGGATTGCCTGTGTTGCAGGTTCTTATGTGTACCAGTGTGCATGCTCTGGTCAAGCCGGATTTGTAAGATAGAACAGCGACCATGATAGTGAGTGGAGGAGGGGAGGAAGCAGTAAAGAAATACATGCAAGTTGTATACTTCTTCGATGTTATATTTCACTCTGACTGTCTTGTCTCCTCATTGTTACCCCTTTTTAAAGAAATGCTCAATTGTCTACAAATGGTGACTTTTCCCCCTTTCTTTATGCATGATGTTCTTGATGTCCCACAGCTTGCCAGCTCTTCTGGCATCAGCGTTAAAGGTGTCAAATATGATCTTGAAATTCAGATAGAATATACTCAAGATCATATTTTGACTCTGATAGACTTCCTTTAATTTTCTTCAACTACAAATTGAATTCACATATGAGTATTTGATAATCTGTACCACAATTGGTCTCCTATGGGCAGCAAACACTGAAATTTCCCATCATCTCTTCCCACAGATATTTTTTATATTGTTGTTGTTATGTGCTATTGAGTCTGTTCTGGCACACAGGGACATGATGTAAGACAGAACAAAATACTTCCCAGTCCGGCACCATCCTCAAAATTGTTATTATTGCTTGAGCCCATTTTTATTGTCACTGTGTCAGTCCATCTTGTCGAAAGTCTTTCTCTTTTTCACTGCCTTTCTACTTTACCAAGCATGACGTCCTTCTCCAGGCACATGTCTGTCTCAATAATATGTTCAAAGTACCTGAGATGAAGTCCCACCATCTTTACTACTAAGGAACATGCTGGCTGTGTTTCTTCCAAGATAATATGGTTTGCTCTCTAGGCAGTCCATGGTACTTTTTTATGTTCTGCACCAGCACCTCAATTCAAATGAATCAATACATATTCAGTCTTCTTTATTTAATGTTCAAATTTCACATGCATATGAAGGACCTTAATCCTCAAAATGAAATCCTTGCTCTTTAACACTTTAAAGTTGACCATATTTGTTGTCAACTTGGTTCATGTGTATTCCACCTAGAAAGGTTCATGTGTGCAGTCCCTGCTCATATTATATAAATTATTACAAAATTGATAAGTTGATGATTGCACAGTTCTTTTGAATATGTTTCAATTATTGAACTATATGGTATGTGAATCATATGTCAATAAAACTATGAAAGTAAAAATATATAGTGTTATATAAAATATTGAAACAGTACTAAAAAAAGTTTGCAATGAAGAAGGTGTTAGTCTTGCAAAATTCTTCCATGTAATCTCCAGCTTCATTTCTATCATCATGGCCACATTTTATAGCTATGGTTATTTCCATGTTGTTTCCAACTTTTGCATTTGAATCACCAATAATTATCAGTGCATCTTCATTACATGTTTCAGACCCAAAGAAGTTGTTAGAATTCTTCACTTTAATCAACACTAACTTTAGTCATTTGTATGTAAATTTGAAGAGCTATATTAACTGACATTTCTTGTAAACATATTATCATATCACAGACAGCATTAAACTTCAAAACTGATGTTAAGATATTCTTGTTTGACAACGAATGTGATGCCATACCTCTTGAATTGGTCATTCTCCAGATAGCAAACCCAATGTCTGTCTAATTTTAAATGGCCAACAGGAGTCCAGTACCATAATTCAAGTACACCTAATCTTCTATGATCTTCCTTATTTTTAGTGTCCAACTTTGACATGCATATGATGCAATAGAGAACACTGTGAATGGGTTGGGCACTCCTTGGTCCCCAAAGTAAAATCCTTGCGCTTCGATACTCTAAAAGATCTTGTACAGCAGATTTAACTAATGCAATGCATCTTCTGATCTCTTTACTGTTGCCTCCATATGCACTGATTATAAATTGAAGCAAAACAAAATCTTTCACAGCTTCAACCCTTTTCCATGTCTCGTGATGTTATCTATTAGTCCAATTGTGAGGATTTCATTCTTTCTTAACTTTGGTGGTAATCCATACCCAAAGGTACAATTCTTGTTCTTCATCAACAAGTGCTTCGATTCCTTGTCACTTTCAGCAAGCAACTTTTTGTCACCTGCCTACACATGTTGTTAAGCTTTCTTCCATTCCTTATACCACATTATTCTTCATATAACTCAACCTCTTTGATGATTTGTTCAGAAAATAGTTTGAACAAGTACGGCGAGAGAATTCAACCTTGACACACACATTTCCTGATTTTCAACCAAGAAATATTCCCTGACTTTAGATCATGAGGACATACAACTGCCCATATGACCCATGTATAAGATCCAAATGAGCCCAACGAAGTGTTCCAGAATTCCATTCCTCTCAAATTTATCCAGAGTTTATTGTGGCCCACTCAGTTAAATGCCTTTGCATAACCAAAGAAATACAAGTAAACAAATTTCTGGTTTCTTGTTTTTAGCAAAGCTCTATCTCATATCAACAACGCTATCCCTTGCTCAACACCCTCTTCTGAATCTGACCTGAACTTGGATGATCTTAAGCAAAATTTGTACATAATAACAATGATACTATTCTATAGTTTGAGCTTTCTGTGGCTTCACCTTTCTTCATGATGGGTACAAACATGGATCTCTTCTTGTCATTTGGCCAGGTAGCTGTCTTCCAAATTTCCTGCCATAGACCAGTGAGTACATCGGGTGCTCCTGCAGCTTTCTGAAATATTTCAAGGGGTATTTTGTCAATTCCTGGCATCTTGTGTTTGGCTAATGCATTCAGTGAAGCATAAACTTCTTTCTTCAGCACCATGGTTGTCGTTCATATGCTACCTCCTGAAGTGATGGGCTGGTGCCTAGTTATTTTGGTTACAGTGATTCTGTGTATTCTTTCAATCTTCTCTACTTGCTTCCTGCACTATTCAATATTTTCCCTCTAGAATCTTTCAAAATGGAAATTCAAGGAATACATTTTTCCTTGAAATCATTCAGCTTCAGATACGCTGAGAATGTTTTTCTCTTGAGTTTTTCCAATTCTAACTCCTTGCATATTTGTTATAATATTTGACTCTGTCTTCCCAAGTCATCCTTTGAAAATTTCTATTTCTCTCCTTGACTGCATCATTTTTTTTTCATTTTCCTTAGCTACTCTATGATTAAGAGCAAGTTTCAGAGTCTCTTCTGACATCCACCTTATTTCTTTGATTTCCTGCCTTTTTAATGATTTGCTCTCTTCGTGAATAATGGTCTTGATATCCTCCCACAGCTCACCAGGTCTTTTGCTATTAGTATTCAAAGCATCGACATCTTGAGAGGTTCTAAAATTCAGGTGGAATAAACTCAAGGTCATATTTTGGGTCCACAGTAGAAGAGAAGTATTTGAATTATGGTGCTGGAGAAAAATAAAGAAAGTACCCTGGACAGGTAAATGGGTAAACCTATCTGGATTGGAAGAAGTTAAGCCAGCATGCTTCTTGGAGGCAAGGATGGCAGGGCTCTATCTTACCTACTTGGACATATTGCCAGTGAGACCAGTCACAGGAAAAAAAACCTGGTGTTTGGCAAAGTGGAAGGACAATGAAAAGGAGGAAGGCCCTCAATGGGATGGTTTAACACAGTGGCTCCAACAATGGGCTCAGGCCCAGGAACAGTGGTGAAGATGGCTCATGATGTTTCGTTCTGTTGCATGTTTCGTTCAGGGCGGGTATGCAACGGAGCGAACTCAAAGACACCTAACAGCACAACAGGAGGCAATTTCAGGTCACTAATGTTTAGAATATAATATTTTTGAGATCCATTTTATTTTAGAATTTCAATTTTCCTACATTTATACATTGTATTTCCCATGTCCTTATTATTAGCGAATCGTTTTAACGGTTTCCTCTCATTTCGAATCATATCCTATCAGCAAAAATGGTGTTCTATCCCATTATGACGATACACTTGATTTTGAAGAAGCAGATCTTCCCCTATGGTATTTTGTGAACTTTCCGATCTGAGGGCTTCATCATCCTGTACTATGACTGACAGTGTTTCACTGCTATTCAAAAAAGGTGTCAGTGACTATTTCTTCAAAGTTCACAGCCATTCCTTCTGCATAGTCTGCTCTAATCCTGGAAACTCTTCTGAAACCTGTTTAACATGAGTGACCTTGTTGATGTTTGAAGTACCAATGACATCATTTTCAATATCATAGTAGCATGCAAGCCACCACAGTGCAAGAGACTGATAGACAAGTGGTTCTATATCTGTTTATGCTTCTGGAATGTTGTTGTTTCTAGACTCGCTGAACTCATAGAGTAAGAATATATATGATAATCAGTATAGATAGATGCCACTGAATTAATGCTAACTCATAGGAATCATATGTCCATGAGAAGGAAGCACAACTCTTTCCTGAGTCATCCTCATAACTGCTGGCATGTTAATATCAGATTTACAGCTATTGTGCCAATTCATCTTAACCATGATCTCCCTTGTTCTCATTGGCCTTATATTGTCCCATAAATTTGATATTCTCATGTAGCAATTTAATCTTTTTGAATGACATGTCTAAAGCAGGTGAACTGTACAATATTCTATTCGAATTCATCAGGTTTTCAAGGGCAAGTTTTCTGTGCATCATCAAAATTTCTTCATGGTCCTAGTTTGAAACTTTTTTCTACAATATGGCCCTATTGGTATATGAAATACAGGTGTCATAGCTTCTAGCAATATGGCACCAGGAAAGCCACCACTGTAGCTGAAAATGTTTGTGGGGGGGCTGAGCCCCGGTGGCATAAGTGGTTGAGTGTGGCACTGCGGCCAGCAGGCTTGGCAGTTCATATCCAGCGGCGGCTCTCAGGAGCAGCACTGGGTAACTCCCACAACCACCAGAGGGCAGTAATGCCCCCCCAAAAAGAAATAAAATGTTTGTGGGACTAATAAATAAAATCACATCTAATTCTATATCTTTATCTAGTGACATTAAACATAAGCTCATATTGCTGTCTTCAACTGTAATCCATTGCCAAGTGGATCATTCAATTTCCTCCCCTTGTTAATCTGTAATGCTTTTCTTCCGTAGTGAGAAATTTGGCTCCTACAATCCACCACCCATTTACTTAATTGTTCAAGCCTAGCATATATATAAATATCATAGTTTTAAAATCGTTAACACTGTATCCCTAGGGAATACATCAACTAGAGTACAATCTCTTTGCCCTTAGTCCCACAGATTTCATTCATTTCCAGAGTTAGTTAGCTGAGAACCCACTAGCAGTCATGGGGCTGCTTTATGTGTATGTAATACAAAATGGGGTTTCAAACAATTTGTGAAAAATGAAAAAGACAATGCAATGTTTCATGATCATTTGAAGTCCTTTTGTATTTAAAGTGGCAAGATAATTTAAAAAACATTTTGGTTATCTGAAAATTCCAGGATAGAAATTTTGCATTCTCTCCTGGGATCCCCAGGCATCCTAAATAATTTGAGTGTTTGCTTGCTTTTTAATTTTACATACATCATATTTTACATCTTAGATTTAAAGTCTGGGTTTTGAGAAATGCTTAATTTTTTATACATATTATTTCAGTTTCGTGTAGAATAATCTCACATTAAAAACACAGAATCCAGGAACAGGAATGGGAATAGTAATATGAGAAGGGTAGGGGCAAGTGGGGGAAAGGAAGGGAAAAAGGAGGACCTGATTGCAATGATTGACACATAACCATACAGGAGGAAGAACAGAAAACACGAGGCAAAGCGAGACAGCAGTCAGTGTGAGAGATGGAAATAATAACAATCTACTATCTATCTGAGGGGTATGAGGTGGGAGGGGAGGGAGGAAGGAAAAAGAGCTGCTACCAAGGTGCTAACAATATCATGGGATCTCCAAGACTTCCCACAGGTGGGCCTGTGACCTTTCTGTATTTGGCATCACTGCGTGTATTTGTGAGTCTCAAGAGGAATTTATAGATTGGTATCAGATATATGGCTAATATCAGACTTATGGACTCGATCTGGACATGGCTGGGATGTTTCCTTAATATTCAACTGGCCTTATATATAAAGCTCTCTCTTATATAGTCATCCATGTTTATGAATTTGCTTCTCTAGTCTACCCAGACATATATACTTATCAATTATATAGCTGTTTTCTTGGGTAATAAATAATTTAGTAATTCAGCCCATTTGGCAATTGGACTGTTTGTTCATTTTATATTTGGGTTGTTTGTTTTTCAGTGTTTAATTTTAATAATTTGGGGTATATTTTTTTAAATTAAAAAAAATTTTTTTTAGGCATCACTGCCCTGGTGGTGGGATTAGGAGGCTCAGCCTTTGCTCCTGTGAGCGGGAATTGAACCTCTGTCCCAGTGGGCCGCAGTCCCGCGCACAACCACTACGCCACCGGGGCTCAGCCTGGGGTATATTTTTTGACTCACCCATGCTACCTAATACATGTCTAGCAGATATTGCCTTAATTTTCTTCTTCTCTAAATTCTAACTTAGAAAAATTTTCCTTCATGGATTGTACATTTGATATTTTATCTAAAACTTACCATTAAACCCACGTTCACACAGAGTTTTGTGATGAGTTTAAATCTGTGTTCACAGATTTAATCCTATTTTTCTTTTAGGAGTCTCATAATTTTACATTATACAATTAGATGGTTCTGTTTTGATTTAACTTTTATGAAAGCTATAATGCTTGCTTCATGGTTTGCATATGAACTTTCAATTGTTCCAGAACAATATGTTGAAAAGATCATATTTTATTCATGAAAGAACTTTGCCGATTGCCAAAGGTCATGAAACAACTTTGCCCATTGCCAGTGGTCAACTGATTATGTTTTGTGGATTTCTCTCTGGGATACCTTTTCTAGTCTCCTATTGTGTTTATACATCATCCTATACTATTTGATTATAGGAGCTTTAAAATTGGGTTATATGTCTTCCAACTCTTTCTTCTCTGTGCTTTATTGGCTACTATAGTTCTTCTGCCTTTTCATGTAGACTTTAGAATCAGCATGTAGATATTTACAGAATAACTTACTGAGATTATGATACAATAGACCAAATTTGGAATAATGTAGTCTGACAGCTAGTGAACATAGAATATCTATATATCTGTTTTCTGGCCCTTCTTTGATAATTGTCATCAACTATCTCATCTTCTGTATATAGGGTCTTGTGTTTGGCCAGGTTGACTAGAGAAAGAAATCCAGGGACACTCATATATGTAGAAAGAAGAGCTTTATATCAAGAAGCAATTATATCAAGGAAGTATTCAAGTGCAGTTCAACTCAAGTCCTTAAGTTGGATTCTCGTTGATTACAGGCTGGTGAGTCTGATATGTGGATCCAAAGTCATGTGTATCCAAGCTTGGTGGAAACACGGCAAGGTGCTGACAGCTCTCATGGTGGCCAGCAAGCGGGAAGGTGAAGGGGAGAGACAGAGAGGGTGGACCCAGTATTCTCACATATAAGAAGGTCACACCCCAAGGAGACCACATCAGTCTGTAACCTGATTGATAGATTGACTCTACCTCTAGCCAGGAATGCCTAGTTGATATAAAATCATCTAACTGCCACAGTCCTATACACATTTTTAGCACATAAATGGGTTTCATATGTTAATTTTAATTAACACTATCTCCTGTAAATAAAAATAATATTTTTAATTACACAATCGTGGTAGTCAGATGATTTTATGGACATTTCTGAATGATGGAGGTGTGTCAGTGGTAGCAGGTCCTTCGGCTAAACTCAAGAAATATACACAGCATTTAGTGGAAAATGCAAAATAAATTTAATTTACTAGGTGGATATTAGAAATCCCTTTGGGGTAGACTTAATATACTTGAGTGCCTACCAAATCACTGCCATTTTGAACCAACTAGTTTCTCTCTGGTAGTGTAGCGGTCATGGTCATCAGTTTGAAATCACCAGGAGCGCCACAGGAGTTGTTTACTCCTGTAAACAGTTGCAGTGTCAGAAGTCCTCTGGGGGTCACTATAAGTCAGAATTGACTCGGCAGCAGTGTGTTTACATTTTTTTTTTTTTGGTTGGCAACTCTCCTCAGGAGAAAGAGGTTAGCATCAGCTTTAAAAAGAATTCCAAAATTGGGTCATTTCTACTCTGCCTTTGGATCTTGACTTGAGAACAACAGGTTTATGTAGAAATACTATTATTTTCTTTAATATGCTTTAAATTTTATTATTTTTTTCTCTTTTGTGCAGAATAATTCTGAACCATTTTATTTCCATTTTCTTTTGGGGGCATCACTGCCCTCTTGTGGTCATGGGAGCTACTCAGCGCTACTCAGAACCGCCACTGGATTTGAACTGCCAAGCCCGCGGGCCACAGTCCCGCACTCAACCACTTATGCTACTGGGGCTTAGCCTATTTCCATTTACTTTATGTATTTATATACTCTGGTCAACCAAGTGAAACTTCAGAAACATGTAGGGAAAGTAAAGTTAGGCCAATAACAAGATTTTTGTCATAATATCATTGGTTTGGAAATTCTTACATTATTCTTTTGTAAACATTTGATTTAAAATAATATTATTGTAAATTAGGTGGAAATTTATAATTCAGATAGTAAACACTGTATTAAGTAGTTTAAACTACTAATAAACTCTGCCTTCACATGCTCCTTGATGTCTCCTCTTCTTCTTGTGAAGTACTATTTTCCATTGCACCCAAGTTAACACACATAAAACATCTATCCCACGGTTTTATCTCCCTGCCCTTCCCTCACCTCCACTCCTGCTTCTTATAAATCTCCAATGTGTGTTTCCTTTGTTGTGAAAGTCTCTGGCTTGTGTTACATAATTTCATGTCAACTTGAAGATATATAAAAGTGTAGTGGTGGTATTCAACTTACCAATAAAGTCACAGCTAGCTGGGGCCACCTTGTGCACGAGGCCTTCTCATAGGGAGGGCTTGGATGAAACCTAACCTTCTCTCTCTGTCTTCACCTTCCTGCTGGCTGCCCTTTAATGCTGTCAGAGTCACTGTCATTAGACCCACACAACTTTGCACCCACCAACCTGTGCTATCCCTGCATTCCACATCGGTGAGTGCAGTTGGGTGAGTCTGAACAGGGACTTATGAACTAATATCCAACTTGAGTTGGACTGGCCTGAGATATTTTCTCAAGAAGTACTTATTTCTTGATATAAAGATCTTTCTCATATATAAACGAGTGTCTCTGGATTTGTTTTTCTGGTCAACCTGGCCTTCCACATCTTGTTTGCTTATGGTTTCCCCTTATGAGAGTGGTTTCATAAAATATTTATCTTTGTGGTTGACTAGTTTCACTCAGCATGATGTTCTGTGGATTTATCTATCCATACCCTGAGGTGCTTCATGGTTTTATCATTATGTTTCATCAATGCACAATATTCATTGTGCGTATATAGAAGAACATATGAATCAATTCTATGGGTGATTTCTCTCTTCTAGCTATCATGAACAGTATTGAAAGAAAGGATGTTCATCTGTCTGCTCAGGCTATGACTTTTATTTCTTTAGGATATATGCCCAGCAAAAGAATTGCTGAATCATATTGAATTTATATTGTTGCTTGAGTAGCAAGCACAATATCGCTTTCCACAGTGGTCATATATTTTTATAGTCCCATCAGCAGTGTATGCGGATTCCAGTCTTTCTGAAACCTCTCCAACATGTATTACTTTGTCTTTCTTTTCTTTGTCAGAGTATGGTGGTATCTCATCATTGCTTTGTTTTGCATCTTCCAGGTGGCTAGTGATCATAATCATTTCTTCATATGGTTGTTTGTCATTATGCTATCATCTTTGGTAAGCTATCTGTCCATGTCTCTTGCCCATTTTAAAAATTGGGATATTCATCATTTTTCATATAGAAGTTGCATTAGTCCAGGTAGACTAGAGAAACAAGTTCATAAACATGCATATGGGTCTAAGGAAAAGCTTTATATACAAGAAGAATGGAACATTGAGAAAGCATCCCAACCCAGTTACGGTGCCTGTTTAGTTGGTTTTGTGGTCAGGTAGTGAAAGTTCTCCTAATTTTTTCTTCTTAAGAAGTTTTGTGTATTCCGCATTCTTCTCTCTGTCTATGAAGTTAATAGTTTTTCTAGTTCTTTAAAGAGCAGAGTTGGGATGTGAATCAGAATGGCATTGTATTTGATTGTATTGAATTGTATTGATTGCTTGTATTGTATTGAAATTTTTGCAATACTACTCCTTCCTTTCCATGAACATGTAATGCTTTTTATTTATATTCATTTTTAATTGGAATATTCATCTCTGTTTTGTTGAGGTATCTTTTGTTTTTGGTAGTAATATTCTGCTGTTGTTCTTGTGCAAGTTTTAGGTTCTCTATTTGGATATATTCTTATTTAATTTTTTGGTGGCATTTCTCTTGACTTCATTTTCAGAGCTGTCTTCATTAGCATATAGGAACAATTGGTTTTTGTATTTGAGGGTCTTTGATTAAGTGCATATATTTAGTATGGTTGTATATTTCAATTCTACTGTCTTTAATCATCTTGTAGTGTCTTTCTTTGTCTCTCATGGTGGACTTTTCCTTGATGTTAATTTTATCAGGGATTAATATGACAGCTTTTGTTTGATTTTGAATGCCATTTACCTGATATATGTTTTTCAATTATTTGATTTTTTAGTCCATATTAGTACTTAAAACATGTTTCTTTTAAGTGGAATACTGTTGTGTCTTGTTTCCTAACCAGTCTTGCACTCTCTGGCTAATGACATGTATTTTTAATCCATTAACATAGAGTGTTCCTATTGTTCTATGTGGATCTGTTGCTGTAATTCTGATTTGTGTATATCTTTTTTAATGGTATTGTTTTCTTTGTTCTTTCTCTATTCTTGTGCTGTTTTGATTTTGTTTGTTTGCATTCCTAAATTCATTGTCAATTTATTCACAATAGCAAAAAAATGTTTTGAGGGTATTTGTTATTTCTGTGTGAAGTTGTCTTAGATGTTGACCTCAAGTTTATCTACTATTATTGATTATTATTTGTCCAGAATACTTATCTTAGTATTTTTTGTAATCCTGGTCATGTTTTTACAAGTGATCTTGAGTTCTCCTTGTCTGGAAATACCCTTCTTTCTCCCTCATAGCCACTTTCCTTCCATCTCTCAATTGTTGATAGAGAGAGTTCTCTGGAGATTTGTATCTTATATAGTTCCCCAAATGAATCTAGGGCTTCCACTGTCAGCTGTAGCTTTCTCTACACTGAATTATCATATATACTCATGTAATGGCTGAGTTTTTCAGTGCATTTTAATGCAGTTTTGTCGTAAAATTAGGTGCCTCGGCTGATATTCAGGTCAGCTTCTACTCGATTGTGTATGGTATATGGTCTACCATCCTTTTGTCACTGATGGTGGTATTTTTCTTCCATGTGACTTAGTTTACATCTCCCTTAGATGGCTGCTTGTTTAAAAACAAGCCTTTAAGATTCTGGATGCTATTTTGTCTGCTATCCAGGCATCATCTACATTCTTCATCATATTTTGCTACAACACCCATGTCTTCTGGGTTTTCTTCCTAAGGATGAATATTGAGGAGGGACATGATGTAAAAACTGATTGTTCTTAAGTTGGCTCAAGGATTCAGTGAAATCTAGAATTTCTTGATTAATGTTTTTGCTTTTGTTTTATTCTTTTAATTTTATATTACTTGGGAGTTAATATCTAGTTCAATCTAGTCAAACAACATTGTACAATTGATTCCATAAACAGTTTCCCAACATACTTTTCCTTCCTGGTCTCCTTTATATTATCTCCCTTTTACCACCCTTGTGACCCTTGTTCTATTTGCTGTCCCTAAAGCTCATCAATTCTAGGTTTTATTTACCAAGAAAAAAAAAAGATGCAACTTCCATAAGGCGAACCCCTATGTTAGGCAGGGTTCTCTAGAAAAACAAACCAGATTATATAGATGGATATATTTATACAGCACAAAGGACTATGACAGCTAATTGCCCAGCAGTATAGAGGGCTCAGTTCAACTCACTTCCATGGAACAGTTAATATACTGGAAGTCTTTCAATTCATGAGGTTTGCTGTTCCAAGTCAAGAAAGCAGGAAACTTAGTCTTCCCTTGGGGAATACAAGCAGAGTCTACCCACAGGAAACCAACAGCAGAGTAAAGCAGGCCCAGATGGGATATTGAACACAAGCAATGCAAGGTGACAGGATCCACCAGTCTCAAGCTCAAGAGATGTTCAGCAGTGTGGTGAAGCAGGTCTTGAAGGAACCCCAAGCGGTAGTGACATGATCCACAGGTTGGTTGTCCTATAGGGAGTGTAGTCACAAGTTGAGGCAGAGAACTAGCTAAAGTAACTTCATACTGGTCTGATCACTAGTGAGCAAGAGAATGAGGGGTTGACCTTGATGAGTCATTTATCTCTTTGGCCTGCAAACAAACTGTGACTTCATTAATCTTGCATGTTCCTATTGACCAAGTTGGCACAATAAACCAACCTATCACCACCCCGTCCCCCGCCAATGATAGAGCACATCTGAGATACACCTTACTATAAACAAGCATAAGTAAAATGAAACAGAATGTTCATCACCCACTTGCCAGAATGATGCATAACTTAATAAAGCATACAGGTTGTTAATGAAACAGGATCTTGATTGTCTATCTACCAGCAGTTACTGCTCTTGATACAGCTGTCTTCTGCTTCCTTAGACATCGTGTATTTTCCACCTTAAGTCATCAGATTACAAGTGTGTCTGAAGTAGAGTCCAGTTGATCCAGTGGAGTTCCCGCTTGGGATTTCACTGGACAATGCTGTGTGCCATGAAGATCCAGAATTCAGTGACCCAATTTTCCACAGCAACCGAATTGGGTCCCCATGATTCCCTTAGACTCCCGAGTTCAATGTGGTCCATTCAATGCGGTGCATGTTACCAAAGTCACTCTACCTCTTGCTAATGTCCCCCAAAGCATTTTAAGTCATTTTTCCCCACCACCCCCTGAAGGTCTGTCCTCCCTCTTTTCCTACCAACAGATATGCCATTGTGTTCCCCTAGAGGTATCGTCTCCATTTCAACTATGTTGCGTTGTCTTTCCCATCTGTCTCCTTCATCTCTCTGACAGGGCTTTCTTCATGCCCATGTGCAAGGAGGTCTCATTATAGATTTACAAGACGGCCACTCAGTAGACAACATTCCTCTCCTTTTCTTTGACCATCTGTTCTCAGCTGACACAAAGCACCCTCTGGTAGAGTGACCTATAAAACACTGAGTGAATAGTGTATGCTTCATTGGAAGTGATCAGGTTTTTTATCAAGGTGTCTGTCCCCTAACCAAAAGACTGGGTGCCTTACAAGTCTGAGCTTGTACCCATTTTATTGCTTGTTTTTACAGCATTGAACTTAATGTTTGTCCTTTTGTACTTGACTAACTATGCTCAGCATAATGTCTCTGTGATCCCGCCACGTCTTGAGGTATTTCATGATTTCATCACTGTTTTTCAGGGATGTGTAATATTCTATTGTGTGCATCTACCTGACTTGTTTTTTAATCCATACTTCTGCTGATGGGATTTTATGCTGTTTCTAACTCTTTAATACTGTGAACTGTGCTGCAATGAACATTTGCTCCTGACCTGTTTCTTATTCCTTTGGGTTATGCAGTATAGACTTTAGTATAAGCCGACCTGAATATCAGCTGAGGCACTTAGTTTTACCACAAAAACTGCATTAAAAGTGTGCTGAAAAAACTCAACTTATAAATGAGTATATATGATATGTCCAGTAATGGTGTTGTCAGATCATATGATATTCAAATTGCCATATTGCCTTCCATAGTGGCTGTGTTTACAAGTCCACCAGCTATGGATAAGCATTCCAATCTCATCATACCATATCCAAATTCTTTGTCCTCAGTTTTCTTTTAAGTGTGCTACAGCTGTGGGTGTTAGGTGTCTCATTGCTGTTTTGACTTGCATTTCCCATATGGCTTGTGACAAGGAGCATTTCCTCATCTGCTTATTAACCACATGAATGTCGCCATTCTTTGTGAATCATCTGCTAGAGTCCTTTGCTCATCTTCTTAGAGGGTTTTTCTTTTACTTGTAGTTTTGCAAAATCACTGTAGCTTTTAGTAATTAGTCCTTTGTTATGTAGTGACTAAATGTCCTATCCCAATCTGTGGGCTCTCTTCTATCCCCTTCTTTTAATGAAGTCTTTCGCTAGACACAAGTGTTTTATTTTTAATAGGTTCCATTCATCTATTTTGTCTTCCAGGGAAGTTGTGGTCTTTGCTCTTTTTAAAAGCCTGTGTATTCCAAGCAGTAGGGCTCCTGAATTTGTCCCAGTTTTCTCATTGATGATCCTGATAGCTTTAAGTTTTTACACCTAGGTCTTTGATGCTTCTTGCATTGGATTTTATGCATGGGGTGAGATGTAGGTCAGTTCATTTTTCTGCAGATGGATATCCAATTTATCTAACACCATCTGTCGAAGAGGGCCTCTGTTTCCCATTTAGTGTTGTTTTGGGGTTTCTTTGCCTTTGTCAAAAATCAGTTGTCTGTATGCAGATGTATTTATTTCTGGGTTGACTGTTCTGATCCATTGGTCCATGATACAGTACCAGGTGGTTTTGACAACTGTGGCTGTGCAGTAGGTTTTGAGGTCAGGTGGCAAGACCACCTCTTTGTTCTTTTTGAGGAGCTCTTTATCTATCTGGGTTTCTTGTAGCAAAATTCTGTAGTTTTCTTCATACAGCTCTCTTTCTATGGTTAGGTTTAGTTTTTGCCTGGCTATTGTGAATGCTATTGTTTCCTTAATATCTTTTTTTGTATGCTCCTCACCGGTATATAGGAATTGTTATTGATATCTGCTTCTTAATCTTGGAAACTCTATTGTTTCCAGCAGCTCTCCATGTATAAAATCCTATCATCTACAAATAGCAAAAGTTTCACTTCTGCTTTACCCATGTTTACTCCTGTTATTTCTTGTCCCTGTTTTATGGTATTGAATAGTACCATACACAATGTTGAATAAGAAGGGAGATAGGAAATATCCTTGCCCATTTCTCTTGTTTAAGAGAAACGTTTTAAGCATTACTTCATTGAGTGTAACACTGGCTATTGGTTTTTCATATATAGCAATTATTGTATTGAGAATTTTCCTTTTTAGTTCTATCTTCTTGATAGGTTTTATTAGGAATGGATGTTGGATGTTATCAAATCCTTTTTCCTGCATCACTTGATATGATCATATGCTTCTTATCATTTTTCTTGTCAATAGGGTGGATTGCATTATTTGTTTTTCAAACATGGAATCACTCCTGCATCCCTAGTATCAATCCCACTAAGTTACGATGTATTTTTTTTTTTAAATATTTTGTTGGACTCTATGGATCAAGATTTTGCTGAGGATTTTGCATCTATATTCATGAGACTTATGGTCTCTAATTCTCTATCCTTGTGGGATTTTTACCCAGTTTTTGTATCAAGGTTACCCTGGCTTCATAGAATGAATGTGGGAGTTTGCTGTGCCTTTCTATGTTCTGGAAGAGTTTGTGTAGGATTGCTGTCAGCTCTTCTCTGAATTCTTGATAACATTCTTCTGTGAAGCTACCTGGACTAGGATTTTTTTTTTTGGTTGGGGGTTTTTTGATAACCTTATCTATTTCTTCTTGTGCTATGGGTCTAATCAAGTTGTAAATGTCCATAAGCTTTAATTTGGGGAAAGAGTGCTTTTCTAGGTATTTGTCCATATCTTCCAAATAGATGAATTTGTTGGAGTACATTCTTTCATAGGTTTGTGCTGTTGCGGTTACATAATTTCATGTCAACTTAATAAATAATGACAGAGGTGGAGTCTAGCTTGTCAATCAAGGCAAAGTCTTAAGATGTCTCTCTGAGGGAGGTGGGTTTCTCATGAGGATTCTGGGAACTTCCTCTTTCTTGATTCTGTCATAAGAATAGTTTCTCTCTCTCTCTCTCTCTGTCTCTCTCTCTTTCTCTCCTATCACCATCCTGTTGACAAGACATATGGTGGTGCATTGAGGAGTCACACTAAGAGAGCTGGAGAAGCCACATAGAGACCTTACCAATCCTGACATGTTTCCATCATCACTGTAGCCACAAGATTTTTTCACCCACTGGCCTGTGATCTTCCCGCATTCAGTATCGTTGTATATGGTGCATGACTGTGAAAAGGAAGTTATAGACTAGAATCAGACATGTGGGCTATATTGGACTTAGGAACCTGATCTGGACTGGGCTAGGCTAGGATGGTTTCTCAATATATAATTGCTCTTTGATTTAAAGTTCTTTCTTACACACATATGAGTTTCCCTGGATTTGTTTCCTGGATAGTCAAACCAGACTAATACATGGATTATTACTGCTTTTATTTCATTAGGGTCTGTTGCAACTTCTCCAGTTTCATCCCAAATTCTAGATATTGACTTGCTCATTCATTTCCTTTACTAAGTTTGCCAGCAGTTGGTTAATTTTTTGATTAACATTTTGTGTTGTTGATTTTTGTTGTCTGTTGGTTTTTCAGTTCCTTTATTTCCAACCTATTTTTTTCTTTGGTTGCAGGAAGGTTTATGCTGTTGACTCTAATTGTTGGAGATGCTGTATTAAAGTTCTGACCATGATTCTTTCCTCTTTTTTCATGAGTGTTTTCATTGCAATAGTGACCACTCATAACAGCCTTTGCCACATTCTATAGCTTTTGGTATGTTGTGTTGTCATTCTCATTGATTTCAAGGAACTTCCTAATTTAAACTACTACTTAGTCTTTTTTGAGAAGTGCTCTGTTGAGTCTCCAAGTTTTTGTCATTATATTTATTGTCTTTCTGTTGTCGATTTCCAGATTTTTGGTGCTGTGGTCAGAGAAGATGGCTTGAATGATCTACATGTGTTTACATTTTCTCAAGCTTGCTTTGTGGCCCAGCATGTGGTGTATTTTAGAATACAAACTGTGTGCATTGGAGAAGAAAGTGTATTTTTTGTCACTGATTAGAGATCTCTGTGAATAATGAAGTCAAGTTAACTGTTCAGGTTTTCCACTTCTTTATTAAGTTTCTTACCTATTAATCTATCTTTGTTTGAGAATCATGTATTGAAATACCCTACTATGATTGCTGAACTTGTGATTTCACTTTTCATCTCCTTGATGATTTGGTTGATGATTTTTTTCATTGGTTATGTGTATGTTTATGAGTTCTTGGTCTATTGATCCCTTGATACTAAGCAATGCCCATTCTTAGCTTACATTATATCCTGCACCTTAAAGTCTACTTTATCAGAGATTAATGTTGCCACCTCTGCCTTTTTTTAAATTGCCATTTGTTTGGTAAATGTTTTGCTAAGCTTTGACTTGGAATCTATTTTTGTTTGTTTTTGCTATATATCTCTTGAAGGCAGCAGATTGAAGGATTATGTTGTCTAATCCAGTAGAATACTCTGTCTTTTAACTGGTGCATTTAGTTCTTTAAAATTCAGCATATTTCAGTGATTTCTCCCTTTCCCAAGAGAAAATTCAGTATATATAAGTCTACATGTAGATTAATCACTGTGTTATTTCATATAATTGACTCTTTTTCTTCTACTTTTATTGAGTGGTGTGTGTGTGTGAAGAGTTTATCCTGGTATTTGTTTCTCCACAAGTCTGTAATATTTCGGGTACTATTTTCATTGTGTGGTTTTCTTTGTGGTGTTATACCCTGTAGTAGTCTCATTTTTGAGTGCTGCAATTGTTTTTCTGACATAAAGAACTGGAAAGCATTTTTGTAATGCTAATTTTCATTTAACGAATTCTCTAAATGTTTCCTTTATTTCATAAGACTTTTCTTTATCCTTTGACTTTGTTGGAGAGCTCTGCTGAATCAATGATTCTTAGATAACAGCTATTGTCTTTCAACTTTCCTAATACATTGCACCAATTTCGTCTTTCCAGCATGGTCTCTATGGAGACATGAGTTTATTTTTATCTGTTTACCTTTATATATGATTTTGTTATCTCTAACTGCTCTCATGATTCTTTCCTTTCCTTGAAATTTGATAACGTGACTACTTTATGTCTTGATATATTTTGGGGAGGAGAAGGGATTAATCTAATTTGTGTTCTCTCTGCTGCCTGGGTAGTTATTATCTCCTCCTTTGTGATTCTGGGGAAATTCTCTTGCAAGAATTCCATCACTATTTTAACTTTACACTTATTTGTTTCTTCCAATGCAGGAGCCCCAATAATTCAAATATTGTTTCACTTCATAGAATCCCCATCATCTTCAGGCTTTCTTCGGATTCTTTTGGGGTTCCTTTGGTTATTGTTTGATTGTTTCTCTTGCTTGCTGGATTTACTTTGGCTATCTTCAAGTTGGCTGATTCAATTTTCCATTTTTTTTCATTTCTGGTGCGCTCATCCACCTTGTTCTTTATTTCTATTACACCATTCCTTAACACACACTTTCTCTTTAAAATCACTTTGTTGAGAGCTCTTACAGATATAACAATCCATAACTCAATTACATTAAGCATTATTGCTACCATAATTACAATAATAATTGCTACCACAATCAGTTTCAAAACATTTTCTTTTTCTTGGACTAATTGTGATCAACTCCCCTATATCCCCTCCCTCTCCCACCTCTCCCTTTCCATGAGAAACCCTTATTATTATTATTTTTTCCACATCTAATATATTCATTCACATACCATTCTTTGTTCACTCCCCTGGAGTGAAGTTATGAAGTCATCAATACTATCAGCTCCCTCTTCCTTTCTTTACCCACCCCCTGTCTCTTCTGGTATATGCAGGGAACCATTACTCCTGTTACTGCTTTGGAAGGATTATCTATTGTGACTTTCAGTTATCAAATGATCTTAATTACAGAAATGAACATATGCTAGTCGAACATGATTAATGAGGTAAAACAAATAAAGACCACAATAGTAAGAGGTGGAAATATTAAAGAACTAGAGGATAACTATGTGTTTCATCAGTGCTATACCACACTTTGGGCTTATCATCCCTTGCATATGGCGCTTCTGAGAACTGTCCAAATACCTTACACGTATGCTTTTGGTCTGTACTACGTCCATGCCCGTTTACATTGATTTGATTTCTTGTTTTTAAATTTCTGGTACCTTTTCCCATCAACATCTCATGATCACACAGATTGATGTGCTTCTTCCATGTGACTTTGTAGCTTCCCTGTCAGATAGACACACTTGTATAACTACAAGCCTTTAAGACCCCAGACACTATATCTTTGAATAGATGGGCATGATCAGTCATCTTCATCACACTTGCTTGTGCTCTCATTTTGTCGTCAGCAATCATGTCAAGAAGGAGAATATTATACAAGGCTACATTAATGGAACAAACCTTTCATGTACTGAGATAAGATTTACCTAGAGACCCAAAGTTCATTTGTTTCCTTGTTTTATTTGCATATATATAAACAAATATACCGATGTTTATATATTTACATATGTACATATCTATATATTCCTATATATTTTTCTTCTTATTCATTCCTCTTTTTCTTTTCTCCTGACCCATAAATTATCATTTTACCCATCATTCACCTCTCAGTAATTCCCCTTGGGTACAGTTCAATTGTTCAAACATGTCCAGGAATACTACACACTCCTCACCTCAGTTTTAGATGCCTGAATCCATCAATATTGGCTCTCTGCTCACTTCCCATAATCTCTGGAATTATTGCTCTTATTGCTGTCTCCTTGGGATTGTCTATCCTGCCTATCTTATGAAAATAAATAACCCCCCTCCCGAAGAAAAAGATCATACAGATATTTCCAAATCTCTCGGGGATCCTGACACAAAGTGGATGATTATCTTTCTGGTAAATAGTAAGAATGACATATTATAATCTACCAGTACAGTCCCCCCCCCTTTTTCAGAGTTCCATATTTTGGGACCCACTTACTTAACAACACATATATCCTTTGAATCTTCAGCATTCATGTCTGAAATGCGCACATCATAAATGTCCCCATTGTTATTCCTGCATTCAGGGATGGAGCAGTCTAGTGCCCACTGATCCCTTGTTACACCTTTAGACTTTCCGTGTGGGCCCCTTGTGAGTAACCCACAACCACTTCAGAGGAGGTGCCAAGTGCCATTCATTGGGTCAGAAGTCTACAACTGTGATTGTTCAGGGACTTCATTGCTTTACTCCTGTCACTGAATGTTATTTGTTTGATACCATAATCCAGACTTCTTCAGTCTTCCTTAGTTCATTTTTCAACTTTCACATGCATATGAGGCAACTGAAAGAATCATGGCTTGAGTCAGACATATCTTAGTCCTCGAACTAACATCCTTGCTCCTCAGTGCTTTAAAGAGCTCTTGTGCTTAGCGTGATATGTTCTTTGATTGCTTTTTTGCAAGGTTTTTGTTATTTTATTTCTTATATCACAAAGAATATTCGCTTGAACCCCATGTGGGGTGATCAGATAGGCTGCTCTGCCAGACCTGTATCTCCAGTGCTGCCCTTTGTAGCACTCTCCTCTAGGGAGAGGACATTTTGTCTTAAGCTGAGGCTGGCCTTACAGCCATCTCTGGGAAAGAGCTCCAAGCAGGAACAATAACCCTCAGGCACTGGCTCCCCTGAATAAGATTCACTCTCGCTCCCCCTTTCCTGTTGAGATATAAACAATACCTTCTTGGGTGGGTTAGTTCCCTGAACCCTATAACCATCATTTTTCTCCCTCCACCCTTCTGTGAAGCTTAAAGGCCTACGAGAGTGGTGAGGGGTGAGGGGGAGATGCCATTCGGCAAAGGTGCTATCTGGATCTTTTTTGGGTGACATATGAAATACTGGACTTGGCTGTCTCATGCCAGAGTATCTGGTTCTCATCCCAAGAATTGAGGGTGGTGTACTTTTTCCCTTACATCAAGTCTGTTTGAACTGACATCAGTGCACTCATACAATACTTGACCTTTCGTGCCTGGCTAATTTCATTCAGCATAATAACCAAACTCTTTTCACAGGATGATGTGTTTTATTGTTTCATTACTATTTTTTTCATGATGTGTAGTATTTTATTATGTGTATATACCAGAGCTTTTAAATTTATTCATCTATTGATAAAAATTGAGGCTCTATCCAATTTTTTTTGCAATTATGAACTGCATAGCGATGAACATTGGAAAGCAGATGTCTGATTTCTTCTGGGTATATGCCCAGTATTGGAATTGCTGGATCATAAAGTAATTCGATTTCCATTTGTTTTATGGCTTGCTAAATTGTTTTCCACACTGGTTGTATATATCTACAAAACCACCAGCAGTGAATGAGAGTTCCTATCTCACCACACCCCTTCCAACATTTGTTGTTTCCTGTTTTTTTGAATTGGGCTGTCTTCGTGGGTGTTCGTTGGTATCACATAGCTGTTTTGATTTGAAATTCCCAGACGGCTAATGATCAGGATCAGATTGTAGCGGGTGCCCCAGGTAGGTGAGGCTTTCAATCAGAGCACACGAAGGCTAAGGATAGTGGATCCTCATGTTTGAAAGCTTCCGACTCAGGGGCAGGGAAGGCCAATAGGTAACCTGGAGGTATCGATTCCCAATTCCTCTGGTGGGGAAAGGAGCCTAGTATTTTCTTTCTCAAAAGACAACAGGAGCAATTCTTATAACCTCCTGGAGCCTGCTACAATGTGGATTCCAGCATCTCTGTCTCACTGGAGCTGACTCTCTTCCTAGTTAACTGGTGCTATATATCTGGTGGGTCATCCACTCCCTTGCTATTAGGGGAGTGTGCAGGGCCTCAGCAAAGAATACCCATTGGAATTGTGTTTTGCATGTTGCAGTAGTTTCCAGCATTTACGGCCTCCAGATGTCTGCATGGATAGTCTTGGGATGCCCTAAAGGTGTAGAAGGTCCTGCACTACCTCCCCTTGCTGGCAGATCTCTGCATCTGGAGGGGAAGGGGAAAAGTGTGGCAGTCAGTGCTCCACTGACCAGGAAGGCAAGGCACGGCAAGCTCTGCAGCCAGGGAACTCAGCATGTGGGGGCCTGAGGAAGGAGAGCGCAGGGTTACCAGGACAGGGGCATTCGGTGTGCCCTTTGTGGAGGGAAGGGAATTCTGCTTAGGGTGAGTCCAGTCAAGCCCTTATGAGGCTTATAAAAGAATTCTGGGACAGTGCAAGACCTGGCCTCAAGTGCAAGTCCCCCGAATCGGTTTCCTCACCAGCAGATGTAGTGATTGCACAGAGGAAACTACCGATGGGTGACCCAACATCAGCGTTATCTTCCCGGAAGTCTCAATATTTTAAACTTATTGAAGCGTGCTTTATGGCACTGGGGAAAAAATATATAGCATGTTGTTGAACGAAGTGCTCTGGATTTGTCTAAGAGATCAATTTAATTAACTGTTTCCTATAATGTTTCTGTCTCTTTTAAAAATTTTTCGTTTAAGTCTCTTGCTGCTATCATATTATGTCTCTTCAATTCTATGAGTTTAATTAATTTACTTTTAGTCCTTCATTTGTAGCAAGGCTATTTATTATGATTATAGCTTCTTGTTCAATTAAGGTCTTAATCATTCTATAATGGCCTTATTTGTCTCTCATGATGAATTTACTTTGATGTCTATATTGTCAGAAATTAATATTGCGACTCCTGATTTCTTTTGACTTGGTATGCATTTTCATCCTTTGATTGCTAGTTTTATTTTTCTTTATATATGGGGCATGCTTATAAGCAGGATATTAAAGACTTGGGTTTTCTTACACATTCTGCTAGCTTTTATTTCTTAACTCGTGAACTTACACCAATTATATTCAGTGTTGTTATGTTTTTTTTGCTGGCATTTTGTTTTCTGTTTTTATTGAGTTATCGATGCCTTTGGTCATCATATTTTTTGTTATTTTTGCTTATGGATTTTCTTGTCAGTATTTTATTTGTTTGTTTTTACCTTACTGTTAACAGGAATTTGTCATGTTCTTCCTCTTTAATTTTTTTTAAGTTTCAACGTTTTCTTTGAGGTTTTTTTTAATGCTTTCTTTCCAATTTAAAATGCGTTGTTGTCATTTGCTAATGATGCTAAAGCTTCTCAACTCTATTAAATGCCTACTCTGTTTTCTCTATTATTTCATTGTCTTCATTACAAATGTTATCTGTAGTACTTTGTTTTTAATAGTATAACTTCATTTCATTTTGTGAGATTATTTCTCTATAATGATGTCTTGCATGATGATTTTATCTCCCAAGAAAGCAGTGAATAACCTGGTATTATTTTAACATTAAGGTGCAGGGAACTTGTGAATTTTCCTGCCTGAGTTTGCCACTTTCCTGTTTGGATTTGACCATGACCCCTGTAAAGAATTTTAGGAGAAATGTGCTGGTGTTCTCTCTAGGTAGATAGGGGCAGCTGTAGAGATGACTGATTCTTCAGCTCATATTTTCTCCTTTCTTCTGTTGAGGTCCATAAGGCTGTGGGGAGGGATAGCTGTACAGGTAGATATCTTTGGGGGAAACCTAAAATCTGCACTTATTTGGGGAAGTTCTTTGCTCTGGTTCTTCATTTTGAAATAACAATCTGTAATTGGTACATCATTTTTTTCTTCTGGGGAAGTTCACTACTTGGATTCTTGAGTCATCTCTGCTTTTTTAAATTAAAAGTCATTTTATTGGGGGTTCATACCTCATTTTTCACAATACATAATAAATATACTGTTCCAAGCACCTTCACACGTCTGCTGCTGTCATCATTCTCCAAATATCTGCTTTTCCACTTGAACCTTTGATATCAACTTCCTATCCTTTCCCCTCTTTCCCTGCTCTCCCTTCCCCACCAACCCTCAATACTTTATAAATTATTATTATTCTGTCATATCTTACTCAGCCCGACCTCTCCCCCAGCCCACTCCTTTGGTGTCTGTCCTCCAAACAGGAAGTTATGTGTAGCTCCTTGCAATTGGTTCTGTCTCTCTGCCCTTCTCTCCACCCATCCCGTAGCTCCAATCTCACCACTGGCTCCAAGAGGCTCATCTGTCCTGAGTTCCCCATATCTCCAGCTCCCCTCTTTACCAGTGGACCTTCTCCAGTCCAGCTAGATTTGTAAGATAGAGTTGGAACCATGATATTTAGGGGTAGGGAGCCTTCAGGAATTAGAGGAAAGTTGTATTTATCATCACTGCCTCAATGCATCTCGACTGGTCTGTCTCCTCCCCATGACTCTCCTGCAAGGGGGTGACCAATTACCCACCAGTGGGTGTTAGGTCCCCACCTTGCTCTCCCCCTCATTCATAATGATGTGATTCTTGTTCTTTGATGCTCAAGACCTGCTCCCTTCCGCTCCTCTTGATCACACAGACTGGTGTGCTTCTTCCATGTGGGCTTTGCTGCTTCTGCGCTGAATGGCGACGCGTTTATCTTCAAGTCTTTGAGACTCCAGACAGTTAATCTTTTGGTAGCTGGGCACCATCTGTTTCTTCCACTGTTTGCCTCTGTATCCATTTGTCTTCAGCAATTGTATCAGGAGTCAATTGATCCTTTGACTTTGATTTTTGTTCTTTGATTATTGATACCTGATTGTTTCAACACCTCATGAGCACACAGGCAAGTGAGCTTCTTTTATGGTGGACTTTGTTGCTCCTGAGCTAGATGGTTGCTTGTTTACGCTTATACCTTTAAGACCCCAGATGCTGTATCTTTTGATAGCTAGGCACCATCAGCATTCTTTACCACTGTTGCCCATGCTCCCACATGTCCTCAGTGAGCATCTTGGGGATGTGTGCACACAGTGATATGTGTTTTTTTCTCCCCTGTTTGATGCCTGTTGCCTAGTCCTTTCAACGCCTTGTGGCCACACTGAGTGTTGTGATTCTTCTGTGTGGGTGTGACCTCTGCTCAGGTAAATGGTCTATTGTTTATCTTCAGGCTTTTAAGACTCCAGCCAATATATCCTTTGATAGCTGGATACCATCAGTTTTCTTCACCACATTTTCTTAAGCACCCATTTTACTTCCATGGTCATGTTGGCCCACTGAGCCTCGTGGAATACCAGATTCATAGAACAAAGTGTTCTTGCATTGAGAGAGCACCTGGGTGAGGGCCCAAGGTCCACTTGCTACCCTAGTACTTAACCCATAAATATGTTCTTAAATTTACTCTCTCCTTATAATAGATATTTATTCTCTCCTTATAATAGATATTTATATTTATGTATGGACATACCTATGTTTAGACTTCTGCCAGTGCATTTTGCCTTCTTTGCCTTTCCTCTATTTCCTTCCCTCTCCCTCCTGTCCCACTATCATGCTCCACCTTCAGTGGTGTTTCAGTGCTTCCTCACAGTTCCATTGTCCTTGCTCAATCCCTATCAGGCCTCCCATACTCTCCTTTCCATTGATTCCAGACCACTTGTTGTTCCCCCTATCCATGAGTATGTCCACTTTTTAAAAAAAAATTTTTTAAAGGGGTTTTATAGAGCCTCCTATTAAATAGCCATGCTTTCAGAATGGGGCTAATTCAATGTTTTGAACATATACAATATCTATTTTACTGACTGTATAAATGCCACAAAATACTTGGAAAACTTCAATATTTTCTCCACTTTCCATGGTGTTATGTCTTGGTCCAGTTGTGAAGAATTTTGTTTACTTTACATTGAGTTGTCATCCATACTGAGGGTTGCAATTCTTGTTTGTTGTTGTTGTTTTTTTTTTTTTTTGGCATCACTGCTCTCTGGTGGTAGGAGTAGGAGGCCCAGCCCCACTGCTGGAATTGAACCTCTGTCCCAGTGGGCCGCAGTCCTGCGCACAACCACTACGCCACCGGGGCTCAGCCCAAGGGTTGCAATTCTTGATCTTCATCGGCAAGAGTTTCCAATTCTGCTCACTTTCAGCCAGCAAGGTTGTCATTTGCATATCACAGATTGTTAACAAACCTTTCTCCGGTCCTTATGCCATAGTCTTTCTTCATATAAGTCATCTTCTTTGATTATTTGCTCAGTATACAGATTGAATAAGAATGCTGACAGGATACAACCTTGATGCACACCGTTCACAACTCTAACTCATTCAGTATGCTACTGTTCTTTTGCACAGCTACTACTTGATCCATATACAAGTCTTCTCAGAGCACAATGAATTGTTCTGTAATTTCCATTCCTCTTTAGGATAGTTTGCTTTGATCCATACAAATGTCTTGGCTTAGTCAATACAATACAAGGAAACATCTTTCTAGTATTTTTTTTCTCTTTCAGCCACGATCCATCTGGCTTTAGTAATGGTATCCCTTGCTTCATTTTGTCTTCTGAATCTGGCCTGAACCTCCAGTAGATCCCTGTCAATGTACTCCTGAAAGCCTTGTTGGATTATCTTTGGCAAAATTTTACTTGCATGTAAAATCAAAGATACTGTGTTATGATTTGAGTGATCTGTTAGGCCATCTTTCTTGGGAATGGGTACAAATGTGAATCTCTTCCAGTCAGTTAGCCAAGTACGATCTTCCAAGTTTCTTGATAAACATGAATGGCTGCTTCCAGTGCTTTTTCATTTGTTGTTAATATTTCAGTTAATATTTCATCAATTCATGGAGTTTTATTTTTCGCTAATGCTTTTAGGGCATCTTGAATTTTCTCTTTTGGTACCATTGGTTCTTGCTTACGTATTACCGCTTGAAATGGTTGAATGTCAACGAATTGGTTTTAGTACCAATTGTGTATACTCTTTCCACCTTCCTGTATCCCTCAATATTTTCCCCATAGAATCTTGCATTGGATGTGTATATGTTTATTATGGCTCTGTGTTCCAGTTTGATTGCTTTTTAATCATTATGCGGTTCCCATTTTTGTCTTATATTATGCTGTCTAGAAGTATATTTTAGGAAATTCTAATATTTTCACTCCTGCCTTTTTATGGCACCCACTGGCTTGATAGATTGTTTTTTGCCATCTTTTGACTTTTAACCTATTTTTGCCTTTGAGTTTAAAGCTTGTTTCTTGTAGGCATCAGATCAATGGGTCTTATTTTCTAATCCAGTCTGCCACTCTCTTTTGATGGGTGCATTGGATTAATTGACATTCAGTGTTGTTATTGACATATGACGGTTGTTGCTGTCATATTTCTGTGTTTGTATGTTTTTTTTCATTTCCTTCTGTGTGTGGTTTTATTGGTTTCTTCTATAATTTTTTGTTATTTTCAGCTATATGGTTTTTTCCAATTGCAAAGGAGATGTATAAGAGGATTTGGAAAGCAAATGGTGGGGAAATGAAGAAAAAGGAAGAGAGATAAGTAGGTGAGGAAGGTCGGTGACGAAGGGAGAGAATAACATAAAAATAATAGTAGACATAAGAAGAAGTCATTAGGATAGACCAAAAGCCTTATAAAACCAATGGGGGAAATGTGTTTTAGGGATGATAATAAAGCTTAAAAGAGAAAAAAATTGAAGCTGTCGAGGATTTTGTCTTATTTTGATGCACGATCAATGCTCACACAAACGGGAGTCAAGAAATCAAAAGACGTATTGCATTAGATAAATCTGCTGCACAAGACCTCTTTAGAACATTGAAGATGAAGGATGCTACTTTGAGGATTTGGTGCACTTGACCCAAGCTGTGTTGTTCACCATTGGTGCACTTGACCCAAGCTATGGTGTTCACCATTGAATCATTTTCATATGGAAATTGGACACCGAGGAACGAGGAAGACTGTAAAAGAATCAATGCATTTGAATTGTGGTGCTGCAGAAGAATATTTAAAGTACCATGGATTGCTACCAGACAAATTGATCTGTTTTTGAAGAAGTAAGATCAGAATGCTCCTTAGAGACACAGAAGACCATATTTCATTTTACAGATTTTGAACACACTCTCCAGTGGGACCAGTCCCTGGAGAAGGACATTTTGTTTGGTAAAGTGAAGGGGGCAGCCAAAAAAGTGGAAGGTCCTTTGCAGGATGCATAGATATGTGACTGCATCAATGGATTCAGGCATAGAAACAATTGTGAGGTTGGCCCAGGATGGTGCCATACTTCATTCTGCAGTGCTGGACCTGACTTGATGGTACTTAACAGCAAGAACAAAATCAACAACAGAAAGATTTACTATTTCTGGTAGACATACATATTACAGGGAGATGGAGAGGGCGAGCAGAAAGACATAGTCAATGTGGCAGGAGAAAATTCTAAGCAAATAACCAAATCAGAAGAATAGGAGTGTGTGTGTGTGTGTGTGTGTGCGTGTGTGTGAATGTGGGTGTGAAGTGGAGCTAAAGCAGAAAAGAGAAAGATAAATAAAGTGGGAAGGAAAAAGTATGAAAGAGAAGATGATTGAAGAAGAGGGAGATATTTATATGTAAAGCACATATAAGGAATTATCAAATATAGGGAGGGTCATGGTCTGCATGTGGGTATGGAGTTCTGTTGTTATGACATCATGAAGGTTGATGAGTATATGTCCTCAGGGGCCAAGGAGAAAAGACTGGCTCAATACAAAGAAAACAGTCTGGTCTGTGTGGGTGTTGTTTATCTGTGTCTGTCTGGGACGTGGGTGCATTTGTAGGGTGTGGGATTATTCAGATATGGGGCTTAAGAGTCACAGGAATATGGAGTACACTAAAATTCAAGAAAAATAGAAAAACTGAGGAGTAAACCAAAACAATAAAAGCAAAACTTGATTCAGGTGTAGATTTCTGCTTCTTTGGTGAGTTTTGTGTGTACCTGAGTTGGCCAGAAGAATGCATGGGTGGAGGAACACTGAGGTAGAAGGAATTAAAGGAGGTAAAACAACTATCTATCTATCATCTATCTAATATATATATGTATACATATATTACTTTTGTAGTGAAGATGTCTGTGTCACATGATTTGCTATCCATGGAGCTTCCAGGGGTCAGTCAAGTGAGAGGTTTGGGTAGGTGAATTAAAATGGGATCGCAAATACATCTAGCTCATACAGAGGCGGGGGGCGGGGGCGCTCTGAGCAGTTCTGGCTGATGGTCAATTGTGAAGAGGAGACAAGAAGAGAAACAACCGCCATCATTGCTGAACTCTGATTAAAAGAAAAAGAAATACATGTACTTAGATTTTATGCTGTTTCCCTAGGTTCTAAGGAGCTGAGAATTCCCTCCTCATGAGACTTCTTCGGTATTTGCTGAAGAAATCTTCCCAGTTTTTTTCTGCAATCATATACCCTGAGGTTCCTGTAAATGTTTGGGCCTTAGTTTTAAAATACAAATTGACCATCAGGATACAGGGAATAGCCTGCAGTGGGTTTGATCATTACTAGTGGTGGTGGTTCAACATACTACAGAGACATTGAGAAAGAGTGATTCACATCCCCAGAGACAAAGCCAAAAATTCACATTATCTGCAAATAGACAGCCTGAAAGTTGAGCACACAGCTGTGCACTGCTTTTTGAAAACACATGGGAAAAACTTAGTGAGCGCACAGCGTACATTTCCCCTGCAACGAAGGGCCAGGACTCAGAAGCAGGAGCAGGTCCAGATGGAGTTTCAGGGTTTGTTTCCTGTTGTGGTCTGGGGGTTCTTCTAAATCTCATAGTTACCTCAGAGAATCTCTCTAGTTTATATTTCTGTTTCTGCCTCTGGTCACTGTGTCATCAAGGTAATAAGGAAACAGGAAAACATTCACAATTAAAGAAAGAGCAGCTTATCCCTTGTGGAGGGAGAAGGACCCAGCCAGGGGTCCCCAGCAGTTGTGTTCCGGTGAAGCTCTTTCCTCTCTTGGGAGAGGCTTTATTTCAGAGCAAAAGTTTTTAATTCTGATAATGCTTCACTTATCTATATTTTATGCATGTCTGTACTTGGTCGTTTGGTATTATCACTAAAATCTAATTACCAAATAATTTTCCTCTTACAGAGTTTCATTTACAATTTGTTCTTGGAGCTACCTGCAGGCTCTTCTACTCCATGTATGCACACTTGTTCAGCCGGGAGCTCTGCGTGGTCCAGAGAAGGTCTTCAGGGCTCCCTGAGCTGGGGCCCCAAGGGCCAGAAGGCAGACACCTGGCAAGGTAAACTCTGGCCCCTTCCCCCTTGACCACTTAGTGGTCCCACTGAGTGGGGCCGGGAGGGTCCATCACAGGGTCTTCTTGTCAGGCCACTCCTCGCAGACTGCACTCTGCCCCCTCAAAGAGCTCATGGCAGTGGACTTCCCTTGGATCAGGTCTGCGCTTTTTTTCCCCAGGGTCTGTCTGCTCCCCCAAGTGGCCACTCCCCCCCCCCCCCCCCCCCCCCCCCCCCCCCCCCCCCCCCCCCCCCCCCCCCCCCCCCCCCCCCCCCCCAGTCTGGGACCAATGCAGAACCTCCAGGTCAGCCCTCTAGAGGCTGAGCCCCCTCCCCGGATTCTCTTATCGCCCCAAGGCCTAGCACTTAGAAACTGGAGGAGCACCTCGGTCAGGCTCAATGAACAGATGAGCCCAGGGGTGCAGGTCTGGGCGGAGGTCACTGTGAAGGGCTAGGGAGCCTCAGACATAGCTCCTTCTTGCTGCGCATTGGGGAAGAAGCTCCCAGACGACTGGAGGAGCTGGCACGCAGACCCCCGCAGCGGCCCAGCTGGGACCAGAGGTAGGGACTGCGAGGGCAGCGGTGGCTGCTGTTGCTGCTGCTGTTCCTTCTTCTGTCAGCAATACAGCATTAGTGTTGTGTTTTATAATTTGTTTACTGTACCTATTGAGGCATATTATCATTGTCAAAAAGGTTCATATGAATTTCAATTGTTCCAGTTTTCCCAGGCAGCAAAAGACATTGGTAGAGTGTTTTTGTCATTTTGCCTCATTTAGCTCCACAGTCACGATCCCCTGATCTCACTGTCTGTTGTTCATGCCACCAAGCGATTTCCATGGAGTCCGTCAGCATTTCTCTCATCACTACTCGCCCAAACCCCCAATGATGTGTGACACGACAACGTGAAACTTTACTGCTGCTTTTTGTCCCCTGTAACGTGCCCCCCCCCCATTCCCCATATTCATTAGTAATTCAAGTGTCTGGATTGACTCCTTGTCATCTCATTTGTTATCTCAACCACTACATTTTTTGCTCTTTATTCAGTTCCCGTGCTCCCTGCTCCTGTGTGAGCCTGGGCCCACTGCCTCTTGTCCACAAGGTCAAGCCACCTTGGCCCACCTCATCAGTGGAACTGACAAAAGCTTCCTGCAGGGGGAGCTCAGAACCCACAGATCACTTTGGAGAAACTGCCTCTAGGAGAAGTCTTTAAAACAGCCACTCTTGTCCCTGCACAGGAAAGGTCTGTGATAGAGACATCCACATGCATATAATTATGTGTGTCTTATTTTGTTAATATGCATGTATTACTGTGTGGTTTAATTTTTTTTGTGGGGGGGCATCACTGCTCTTGGTGGTGGGAGTAGGAGGCCCAGCCCCACTGCTGGAATTGAACCTCCGTCCCAGTGGGCCGCAGTCTACTACTACGCCACACAACTACTACGCCACCGGGGCTCAGCCCTACTGTGTGGTTTAATGTGTTATATTATGTGATATCATATGTGCCAATGTCTGTATCTCTTTGATTTTGATTGTGCCAGGGTATTTGTATTTCCATTCGCCTTAATCTTTACATTGTGTGTATATGTTTCTATATATTTTTTATTTTTATTTTATTTATTTATTTTTTTTCATTTATTTTCTTGGCATCACTGCTCTCGGTGGTGGGAGTAGGAGGCCCAGCCCCACTGCTGGAATTGAACCTCCGTCCCAGTGGGCCGCAGTCCCGCGCACAACCACTACGCCACCGCGGCTCAGCCTTATGTTTCTATATTTATATGAACACCTAGTAATGTGAATTCATGTGCTAATGTGTAGTCAGTAAGCTTATATATGTTAGCCGGAGTGATGTGCTTATGTATATGTCTAAGCATTATATATGCATGCATAATAATTACAGGTATGTGTGTGATAAACATGGATATAATTTATGTATATATAAGCATTATATGTATAAATATAAATGTGTCTATGTATATGTAAGTTTATGTACATTAGTGAGTATTGGTACACAAATATTATGTGTCTTTGTATTAGTGTATGTGCACAGCGGCATATATGATGATATATATCTTCTGCCTGTGTTTCCATTAGTGTATTTTATTCTATGTATTCTGTCATCACATTAGTTAGAAAAGCACCTCAGTGTCTTCTCATAATTTTCCCAGTTTAAAAAATACCTGATGTTGCAAACATCTGCCTGGCCACTTTGAGTTAGACTTATGTTTTTGGTTTTTAAAATTTTTTCTCAGTGTTTTCCCTGGTTCCTAACATATCTAAAATGCACAAATGTATGCCTACATTTCAGTTCATTATAACTCTACATTCACACCTGTGTGTACCCCACAGTTGAGCACAGAGAACCCTAATCTGCATTTGAACATTCTCCATGAGTTATTCTCAATGAATATAGCCCTTCTAGCCATAACCTCTAATGTGATTTATAATCATTCTAGATTTCATACACCCATAGTTGTGGTACCATTTTGAAGGACATTATCTGCTAACAAACAGAAAAGGAATGAGATTGAGTTCTGAGCATGGCAGAGTGTGAATGGGACAACACCATTTGTCTAATGCTTATCTTAGTTACTATTACATACAGAGGCTGTAAGTAATTATATACTACAGCTGACAGGAGAAAGAAAACTTTCTGGAGTGTCCTGCCTGATTAAGATTAGGAAGAGGCCAATGCCTCTTCCCAGAGCAAGAAGCTTCATCCCAGAGGCCCCAGGTTATATAGGCATAAATAAGATACACTCAAGTATTGATGGCTATTATTATCATGATTAATTCTAACATTTGGATGTATCTTTGATTGTACTATGTAACTTCAACCAAAAGACCTTCCCCTGCATGCCTCTGCATGAGTTGGGGGAGATACTGATTGGACTTGCCTGTGAGTAATTGTGAGCAGTGGTCTCGAGGATGCCGTTCTGTGGCAAACAATCCAGTCCACTGAGAAGCAGAAGTGTGATATGATCAACGGCAAGCGCCAATAGTAGAATAAATGCATTCTCTGACCCCACAATCTGACTGACTTCTGCCTGAGCTATAGATAGTGGACTGAACAGTACCCACTGTGGCAAGAGGGATTTCCTGGAAACTCTCCTGTGGGACACCGCTGCAAGATGCAGAGCCAGAAACATGAGGCAATGTACTCATGGGAGGAGTGGGTGAGAAGTGGAGCAATGTGAGTGTTGGACTTTGGGGACTTTTTTTTCAATATCCAACTCCTTGGAACTAGGTTGGTATTTGTTCTTTCTTTCACCCATTTTATTGGACGCTAATGTCATTCCCATAGTTCAATCATATCAAGTGCTATTATACAATTCATTACACAATCGTTGCCACAATCAGTTTCAAAACATTCTCTTCTTATTGAACTTCTTGATGTCAGCTTCCATTTAATCTCCCCACACTCTCTTCCCTGAAACCTTTATTCTATATGCTGTTTCTGTATATTCATCAATCCTTGGTTTCATATACAGAAAAACAGAAAAAATACAGCAAAAATTCCAGAGGGTTCCCCACAATGGACAAAATGCATCTGGGATAAATTCAAAATGAACCCCCACCCCCTGCCAAAAAAAGCAAAAAAAAAAAACCCCAAAAAACACCTAGAAAGTTTTGAAAGCTAGATCAGGCCCAATGTGTACCTGAAATGGGATCAACTGTCAAGGTTTTAGACATTCGAGTCAGGGTTATCATTTTAGGTTTCATATTTTCAGGTTTACCCCCTATAGTCATCTCTTAAATGCATTCTGTTTGGTAACCAGTTTCTCTCCATCCCTCTATTATAGACAGAGGGAAATCACCCAAGAGTTTTGTTTTTCCTGTGTAGATTTTACAAATATACCTTGAATTTGCATTGTCTTCCATTGTCTCCTCAAAGCAGAATCTCACAGTTTAGGATCTGATACTATTCTCTCCTTTGGCTTTGACTTATTTGAGTTATAATTCTTCAGTCACTGATATTGGAGTGCTTCTTCAAGGTATATTTAGTCTATATCTCACTTAGATGGCTGCTTATTTGGAAAAAATCCTTCACAGATGCTATTTTATTCTGAAAACCAGCCACCATCCAATGTCTTCACCACACTTTGCCATAGCACCCGTATCTTCAGTGTTCCCTTCCTGAGGGCCATTATTGAATGGGGTCACGCGATAAGAACTAATTTCTTTTAAACTGGAGCTAGGATTTAATGTGAGCTGTTAAGCCAGCCCTAGAGCTATGTTTTTTCATCTGCTTTTGGCTCTCTTTAGAATCTTCCTTGTTAATTTATGGTAGAGAGTTATTGATCCTCTCCTTGGAGCATAAATATTTTCCATTAATATCAACATTGATTAACCCTTGGTACTATTTTTCAAAACATCATTGAGAGAAGGATATTGGGCCAATGTAGGCTAACTACATATCGCAATGCCTAAACTATTCACTTACACAGAATAAATCCTTTCCTGGCTAAATGATATTTACACAAACAATGGGAGATGTCAGGCAGAAAAAAATCTACAATAATATTCACTGAGAATGTCAATCACCAGTTTTTCAAAATATTACTTATCTTAACATAGGAAAGAGGGCATAGATGGAATAAGTCAATGATTGTCCATCTACTGGCATTTCAATACTCTTGGTATAGCTGTTTTCTGCTTCTCCAAATGCCATGAATTTTCAGTCTTAAGTCCTCAGGTTACTAGAGGTAGAGCCCATTTCATATAGTGAAGTTTCCACATCAGATCTGTCTGGTGCAGCCTTTGGAACATTTTGTGTTCCTTGAAGATCCAGGATTCAATGTCAAATTGTTATATGGGGTTTTGCCTGGGTCCCCATGGTGCACTTATACACCTCAGTGCAATGTGGCTTATTCAGTGCATATTACCAGAGATATCCCTTTAGGTCAGGGGTCCTCAAAATTTTTTAAATCATTTTATTGGGGACTCGTACATCGCTTTTCACAATACATAGTTACATATACTGTGCCAAGCACCTTCACATGCCTACTTTCATTAACATTCTCCAAATACCCTCTTTTCCACTTGGGCCCTTGATAACAGTTTCTCATCCTCCCCCCTCTGTCCTTTTCCTCCCCTCCCCCCAGTTCTCATACTCTATAAATTATTATTGTTTTGTCATATGTTACACTGCCTGACAGCTCCCCCTGCCCACATCTCCTGATGTCAGTCCTCCAGATAGGATGCAATCTGTAGATCCCCACAGTTGACTCCCTCTCTCCACCCCACCTTCCCTCCATGCATCCAGTGACTCCACTCTCAAATCCTGACCCTGAAGGGTTCATTCGCCCTGGGTTCCCTGTAACATTCCAGTTCTCATCCCTGCCAGTGTACTTCCTCCAGTCCAGCTGGATTTGCAAGGTAGAGTTGGGACCGTGATGGTTGCGGGGAGGAAGCCTTCAGGAACTAGAGGAAATTTGTATGCTTCATCGCTACCTCACTGCACCTTGACTGGCCCATCTCCTTCCCATGACTCTCCTAAGAACATGTCCAATTTCTGACAAGTGGGCCTTGGGTCCCCACCCTGCTCTCCTCCCTCATTTTTATTGATTTGATTCTTATTCTTTGATGTTTGATATCTGCGCCCTTCATCCCCTCGTGATCCAGGTTGGTGTGCTTCTTCCATGTGTACTTTGTTGCTTCTGCGCTAGATGGCAACTTGTTTACCTTCAAGTCTTTAAGATCCCAGCTACTTTATCATTTGGTGGCTGGGCGCCATCAATTTTCTCTGCTCTGTCTGCCTCTGTACCCTTTTGCCCTCAGTGATTATGCCAGGAAGGTGGGGGCCAGTTCACTGTCTCTCAGACTGTTGGAGGGCGAGACTACAGTTAAAAAAAACCAAAAACAAAACTATGAACTATGAACAAATTTACTGTGGCCTGGAATGGGTCAGCTGCTAAGCAGGACAGGCAGCGGTGGCAGGGTTTCCTTTCCCCTCTCCTGACTTGACTTTCCCATTCGTTGTCCTCATCCCTCTGATAGGGATGTCTACCTGTCCAATGGGATCTCTTCATAACTTTGCATAACAGCTACTAAGTAGTCAACACCCCCTTGCCCTCTCTTGACATTTTGATTCTGGCTGACATGAGGAGCCCTCTGCCAAAGTGACCTTCACAATATAAACCTAGAGATGATGGTACATGATTCATTGACATCAGGTTCTCTACCAAGCTGGCCACGCTGGCCAGGAGACAGGATACCTGGCATGCCTGAGCTTGTGCCTAACCTGCTGTTTGGCCCTACAACTGTGGACTCATACGGCATTTGTTCTTTTGTGATTGATTAACTTCATTCGGCATAATGTCTTCCAGATCCTTTCATGCCATGAGGGGTTTCATCGCTGTTTTAGAGATATGTGAATTATTCTATAGTATAAAAATCTATATATATCAGAGCTTTTCTTAATAATCCAACTGCTATGGAAGGGAATTTAGACTGTTTCCAACTTCTTACTATTGTGAACTGTGCTGCCACGAAGATGGGGGAGCATACATCTGTTCGCAATCTGTATCTTATTTCTTTGGGGTGTATGCTCAGTAATGATATTGCTCTATCATATGGTATTTCTATTGCCATCTGTTTTAGGAATAGCTATATCACTTTCCACAATGACTATATATATATTTACAAGTTCATCAGTTGTGTTTAAGAGTTCCAATCACACCATACCCTCTTCAGCATTTGTTGTTCTGGGAGATGATGGTACATTGCTCATTCACATCAATCAGGCTCTCTACCAAACCGGCCACCCTGGCCAGCAGACAGGCTACAGTTTTAAATTTGGGCTACAGTTATTCGTATTAGATGTTTTATCACCTGGTCATTTTGACTTGCACTTCCCACATGGCTAGTGGAGGAGTGTAATTCCTCATGTGTTTATGTCATCTTTGTGAACTGTCTGTTCAGATCATTTAGCAACCATCTAAGGGTATTATTTTTTTTCTTTCTTGTAGACTGGTAGTAAAATGTGGATTTTAGTAGTTCTTTGTCCATTTTATTACTGCTGAAAACTTTTTTCTAATATGTGTGCTTTAATTATACTCTTTTAGTGAAGTCTTTCAATTAACACAAGTGTTTTATTTTTAATAGGCCCTATACATCTATTTTATCTTCAATGACATGTGTCTTCCTTTTTTCACATGGTAGACTGTGCATCCCCCTGGATGCCCTTATATAAATATAAGGGCCCTTATATTTATACCAATTTTCTGATTGATAATCCTGATAGCTTGAGGTTTTACATTTAGGTCTTTGATCCATCTTGAGTTTGTTTTTGTGCATGGGTTGAGGTATGGGTCTTGTTTCATTCTTTTGCAGATGGGTATCCCGTTTTTCCCAGCACCATTTATATAAGAGGGCATCTCTTCCTATGTAATGTTTATTGGGCATTGTTGAAATTAGTTGTCAGTGTGTGGATGTTTTTAATTCTGGGTTGCCTGTTCTGTTCCATTGGTCTGCATATCTATCACTATACCAATAGCAAGCTATTTTGGCAACTGTGTTTGCGTAGCAGATCTGAAGTCAGGTAGTACAGGACGCTTTTTTCTTTTTTTCTTACTTTTGAGGGTTTTTTTCCTGTTTATCTTGGGCTTCTTTCCTCTTCCTATGAAGTTAGAAATCAGTTTTTCTATTTCCTTCAGGAATAATGTTGGAGTATTGATAAAGATTACATTGAATCTGTGGATTTCTTTAGGTAGTATTGACATTTTCATAATATTGAGTCTTCCTATCCTTGAAGATAGGATATTCTGCCATTTGTGTAGGTTTCTTTTGGTGTCTTGCAATAATATTCTGTAGTGGTTTTTTTTTTGTACAGCTCTTTGGTTTCTTTGGCTATGTTTATTCTTAGATATTTCAACTTTTGTACGACTATTGTTAATCATGTTATCTTCTTGATGTATGAATCCAATTGATTTCTTCTTGTTAATCCTGTTTCCTGCTACTCTATGGTTTCCAATAATTCTATTGTACAAACCTTAGAGTTTTCTCTCTATAAAATCATGTTTTCTTCAAATAACAAAAGCTTCACTACTTTATCCAGTTGTACTTCCTCAACATTCTCATTTTTTTTCATGGTTCTGGCTAGGACTTCCAGCACAGAGTTGAATAAGAGTGGGAATAAGGGACATCCTTGTCAGGTTTCTCTTTTCAGTAGAAATATTTTCAGATTTTCTCCACTGAGTGCAATATTGGCTATTGGTTTTTCACATATTGCCTTTATTTTGTTGAGGATTTTTCCCTTGTAATCCTCTCTACTTGAGAACTTTTATTAGGAATGGGTGTTGGACATTTTTAGATTCCTTTTCTGTATCAACTGCTATGATTATATGGTTATTATATATTTTTTATTAATGTGGGGGTTATATTAATTGTTTTTCTAATGTTGACCTATCCCTACATTCCCCAGTATGAATTTCATTTGGTCATGATGTATTATTATTTTTCAGTATTATTTTTCAATATTTGGTTAAGATTTTTTCACCTATGTTCATGAGGGATATCAGTTTATAGTTCTCTATCCCTATGGGGTCTTTTTCTGGTTTGGGCATCTGGGTTATGCTGGTTTTAAACAAAGAATTTTGGAGTTTGCTCTCCCTTTCCATATTCTGGAAGAGTTTGTATAGGATTAGTGTCAGCTCTTCTCTGAATACTTGGTAGAATTCTCCTGTGAAGTCACCCAAGCCTGGACTTTATTTAGTTGAGAATTTCTTCATGGCCTTGTCTTGTTTCTTCTTTTGCTATGGGTCTGTGTTAGTCTGCATTTGACTAGCGAAACAAATTCATGGGCACACATATGTGTGTAAGAGAGAACTTTATATCCAAGAACAATTGTACATTAAAAGAACATCCCAGCCCAATCCAGATCAAGTTCTTAAGTCCAATATTAGCCCATATGTCTGATGCTTATCTATAAATTCTTTTTTAGGCCCACGTAGCATATGCAATGATGCCAAATTCAGGAAGATCACAGACCAGTGGATAGGAACTCTGTGGATTTGTGTCAGTGGAAGCACCTCAATGCCGGTGTGGCTCTCCACATGTCTCCTCCCGCTCTCAGAGTGTTTCAACAGCAGGGAAGGGAAGGCAGAGAGATTATGTGCTCTGCCTCCAGAACCCCCAGGACAAAGTGATGTACACAGAGGCATGATTGGCTATGACCTGATTGACAGGCTAAACCCCACCCCTTTGCTGAAGTTGACAGGAGATTATGTAACTGACTACATGGAGTATTATCAGAGGAGCAGGAGGAGAAAACATTAGACTAGTACATAGCACTTTTTCTACAGTAGCTTTTAAGAGTATATATAAAGGGCAGCTCTTCACACATAGATACCTCCCTGTTCTCATACATGCATCTTGCCAAGAAAAAGACCGGGTTTGCAGTGGTTAGTGTTCTGCATTAGCCAGGGGGCATGCATTAATGTTTATTGCAAAAGAAAAGTTAGTCTTGTAAAAGCTTGCTATTTTTCAAATCCAATAACTATATTTTATGCATATTTTGAGTCACACAACTCTTTAAGGATTATTATACACTGACTGAGCTGTTCACATGGCAAGTTGTGACAAAAAACACTGTCCAAATTCCTCTTTAGATAGATGCCTCTATGTTTTGTTTACTGGACTCCCTTAAACCTCTGACATTTGGGAATCCTGCCTTTTCTAGAGGACTCTGTCCTGCCCACGGTTGCATTGGCCAATATCAGAGCATAAAATAATGCATTCTATTCAATTTTTATTATGTTTTTCATAAGTGTGGGCTCTTTCATTGGATGACATAGGATTATATGACTACATGGTTTGATTTGCAGTTTGCAATGGTGCAAAAGCAAGCATGAATGGGGACTTCTGCTTGGCCCAGATTGGCATCTGTTTAACCTTAATTCAGTTCAAAGGGCAACCATTACATACCGTTCCCTGATGTCAGCTGCTGGAACTGTCTTATTAATCAGACTTAAAGTTGAACATGGGAATATGTGAATTTAAATAATTGTGTTTCTACGAAATCATTCAAAAAGTTTTTTTGGATAAAATATCAAAATAGCAAGTTGCTGTTTCTCAACATATCCAGTATTTGACTGTATACAAGTCTGAAAATAGTATTTCCATCTCTTAATTACACAGTAGCTAAGGCAAATGGAAGAAAGGATGATGCAAAATCACTGCTGAAAATTTCAAAGGAAAGCTGTGAGAAGACAAAGTAAACTTATAATGGGATATAAAAGATGTAGAGTTGGGAAAGCTAAAAAGAAAAGTACTCTCACCATATGTAAATTGGAAGAAGTAAAGAAAAAAATTCAAGCCACAGGTTGCAGTGTTGCAAGATGCTAGGGACATAATAAGAAACTATTTAGAAAACATCATTCTTATGATCAAAAGAATACACAGTCACACTACCAAAAAAGAATTAGTTGACATTTAGCCATTTTAAGAGATAGCATGTGAGCAAGAATCAATAAACTGAAGGAAGAAGTTCAAGCTGCACTGAAATATTAGGTAAAAAAATGGCTCCAGGAATTGATGGAATACAAATGAAAATAGTTCAACAAGCTCATTAAAACTGGCTGCACTCATTGTCTTTGTCAAGAAATTTGGAAGACAGTTATTTATTGAACATGTTTCATATTTGTCCTCACTCCAACTAAAGATAAACCAATAGAATGCCTACATCTATATAATTTCTATCACATTCAAATAAAATTTGCTGTAGATCATACACCAGTGATTTGAGCAGTACATTGACAAGGAGCTGACAAAGACCAGATTCAGAAGTGGATGTGGAACAAAAGATATTATGGCTGATGTCAGATGGATCTAGTCTGAAAGCAAATAATATCAGAAAGTTGTTTACTTGTGTTTATTGACTATGCAAGGGGTTTTATGAAGTGAAACTTTTGTGGAAGCAGATCGTCTCATCTCTCTCCTGTGTTTGCGACTTTGAACTTGAAACCTTGTGGTTTTAATGAAGACTAGAGCCCAGGTGTTGTTATAGCTTCCCCAGAGATTAGTCTGCCCATGTGTACAGAGTAGAATCATATTTCTAATATTATTATTTTATATGTACTATATATTTCACAGCCCAAGGAAAACAAAGTCAACACAATAGTTTGTTAACACAATATTCTGTTCTTTTGTTCCTTCCCCAATGCTCCCCTTTCCCTGCTCCCACCCCTGGCCCTGGCCCTCTCATAGTCATCAAAATCTTATCTATTGGTGTCTGAACCAAAGTTCTTCTTTGTTTTTCTCCTATTAAAATAGTGATATTAAAATTTATATGTATAAGGTTGACGGTTTGCTAAGACTACTGTTCTCTGAATTTATCCAATTCTTACAGTGCTTAAGAGAGCTACCCTTTTTATTGATACAAAAAAAACCTATAGTACGAATGTACCAAAGGTTGTTTATCTATTCCTCTATAATTGGGGTCTTTGGTTATGTGAGCATTGCTGCAAAGAACATGTCTGTTTGTGTTATATACTTAATTCCTATGTGAATTAAGAATATATTAATTTCTTCATTTCTTAGGGTATATACTCAATAGAGAGTGTGCTGGATCACAGGTACTTGTATTTATATTTGCTTAAGGAAGTGTTGTACTGTTTTCCATAGTCATTGTGCAATTCTACACTCTTATCAGCAATGTAAAAGCATTCCTTTCTATCTTTCTACATCCTCTCCAACAGTTGCTATTATCTTTTTTATGAATTTTACCACAATTATTCTTTTCTTATACATTTTCAAATTTTGGGGATCACATTTTCATAATATTGTGTGTATCTTTTATCTCATTTGGTACTTTTGTAGTATCATTGATTTCATTTCTTCGAAGTATTTACTTTTTCCCATTCTTTCCCTTTGTTTTATAAATTTTACTATTTTTCGAAGAACCAGTTCCTTGTTTTATTCATTTTCCTATATATTTAAAAATTTTTAAGATACATTTATTTCTACCCTAATCTAATGTTTTCTTTGGAGGGGGGCATCACTGCCCTGGTGGTGGGAGTAGGAGGCCCAGCCTTGCTCCTGGAAAGCTGCTGCTGAATTTGAACTCTAACCCAGTGGGCTGCAGTCCCACGCACAACCACTGCGCCATTGGGGCTCAACCCAATCTAATGTTTTCTTTATAAACACTTTTATAATTTATAGAGATACAGGCTTAGAGCACTTCATCCCTTAAACTCTACTGTGTGGTATATTTTGCTTAAATACCAAGATAAATCTAAGAAGCATGTATCAGTAACAAGCAATATTGAAAGTGAAAGCCATAAAATCATATTCATGCCAGCTACAGTGATCACACCCTTGATATTTTACCTCTTCATCAGGAAAAGGAGGTTAATATTTCTGAGTTTGTCTTTGTTGGGTGCTGAAACTCCAAGAAGTAAAAGCTTTAGCATCAATCTTTACTCACATCAGGTTAAAAGAGAAAAATAGGACACAGGTATTTGTATATTATGCTAAAGGAGCCATTGTGGTGCAATGATTATGCGCCTCGCTGCTAACAGAAGGATGTGCACTCAGAATCCACCAGCTGGCAATCAGCTCCTGAAAACATAACAGTGTCAGAAATCTTGTGGGGTGAGTTCTAGTCCATTGTGGATGGTCAACTTAAGTCAGAAGGGACACAATGTCACACAGCAACAACAGGTAATGATAAATATTGAAATGAACATTTCCCCAATTTATAAAGTTAAATTGTCAACGACTTTGAAGACTGAACATTTAGAAGAATTCTTAATTTCTTTTGGAAGTCACTTCATTCACAATTAAGATAAAATCCTAGTATAAGCCAGTCACTGTTTGCTCAGGTAGACTGGTACAGTGTGTCTAGAGTAGTTGGTCTTCTAGACGCCATGCAGGAACTGACTGAAGTAGCTGTGCAGGACACCAGAAGTTACACTCACAAGAGGCTCAAGGAAATCAAAGAGCAGCACATACCACTCTCTCCTAGCACTAGTTTGTACCTATTCAGGGTGGGTAGAAACATTTCCCACTCAAACCAAAAAGGTTAGAGGTATAACCCAGATTCTACTGCAAAAGACTAGCCCTACCAGGTACAGCCTACCACTACCCATGGGATCTAATAATGGAGTAGCCTTCATTGCAGATGCAGCCAGGTAAGTGGTATAAATGGGAAAGTTCATGTAGCAGAACCAAAATTGCAGACCTCAGAAAAAATAGAATGCTTGAACCCTCCTATATAAAAAAATAGAACTCAGTAAACTGTGCCAAGAGGCACGTGGGACATGGCCTCAGTCACTCCCCTTGGTTTTGTTTAAAATAAGCTAGACACCTTAGAAGACTGGGTGCTCACTTTTGAAGTCTTGTATTCTAGGCCACCTCCTCTCCTTCACTCCCTGTAGGGAACTCTGAGAGAGACAGAGGAAGTTGAGCTTAATCCATAATTCCAAGAATTCGAGAAAGTGGGTGTTGAACTTGATGATTGAAAGGCCGCCTGCCAGCTTAGTCCCTCCCATACATCCCTTCAGTCCTGGAGAGCAGGTGTGGGTGAAAGACTGCAACTTAACTTCCTTAAAACCCAACTGGGAAGTGAACACTAACTGTTATTTAGTGTTCCCACTAAATAACTGTGGTAACGGAAGAAGGAATCCCTGCCTGCATCCATCACAGTGGCCTCAAGAAAGTGGCCCCATCTCTTGATGGTAAGACTGCATTGATCCCACCCATCTCTGCTGAGCCACCCTCCAGAAACCCTCCAGTCAGCTCAACAATTAGGATTCCGTGCCTTGCTTCAATAGCACTGGTCATTGGAAGCTGTCAGGTCGACACGTGGCAAAAGCTAGAGGAGATGCCACCAGCCACGAGGATCATCATTTGTGCATGCCTAACATGTGCTTTGTTTGACCTTCACCCACCCTGCACCACCCAGCTTCCCCTGCCCCTGCTCACAATGCCTAAGTAACTGGGTCTAGAGACCGACAACTTGCGTGTGTATCACTCCTATTACACTTGTGAGGGAAACAGTCCAACCCATAGACACACCCAGACTGTACAAATAATACATGAAGATCGAAACCCATTTCAAAATGCAAGACCCTGTAGAACCTTGATTCTAAAGGCTGGACTATCAAATGGACAGATCATCACAAAAACTTCATCCCCTTGGATGCCATGAACAAACCTCCCTCCCTCATTTTTAATACCTGTGCAGCTGAAGCCTTGGGTTAAATCCCATTGGGCGTGGCAAACACTTGCTAAGGGATAGATTGGGAACAGTATTACATGGACCTGAACAAATTGCGATAGAGGTCCCAAATGGAATTTGTAACCTCTTTAAATTTGGAGCCCCTAATTGACGCAAATTGATAATATGTTCACGAGCTAACTGAAAAGTTGGTTGCTGGCCTTTCATAGACACCTCAAGAGAAAGGCCTGGTGACCCTTTTGAAAATCCAACTTTGAAAATATTATGAGGCGTGGTTCTTCTCTAACAAACATGGGTAACCATAACTTAAACACAACCAAATATCAAGTGCTATTTCCAAACTCTTGAAACTTGCAATATGAAAATAATTGTTACTCTCAAGGAAAAGTCCAGGTTCTTTGGGCTTTTTCATGCCCCAAGAGAGAAATTTTCTTCCCTGCCACCAAATGAAGCCCACATCCTCAGACCTTGGGCTTTGTACTTTGTATTGCAGAACCCTAATGTGTTTTCTGTGTGAGATTCATATTGAAATTAAACATCTTGCTAGGTTAAGCAGAAAACCCAGAGAAGGTAGATTGATACAGTCGCTTCAACAAAGGGCTCATGAATAACTGTTGTGAGGGTGAGGCAGCCCTGTGCTGCATTTGTCTGTCCTAAGACAAGAGGTCATCTTTTGCTAAATTGAATTCTAATTACATCAAAAAGAAGAGGGTCACAACAACAGCAACAACAACAACAACAACAAAGAAACATATGCTTAGAAGAACCCATAAATAACCTACAAAAGGTAGAAAAGGCCAATAAATGCTTTCAAGCTAGGGACCTCGATATGTCCAATAGAAAGATTATTAAGTTATGTTATAACTTACCAGTTACAACTTATAAGAAAGATTATTATAACTTATAAGTTATAACTCATAAGAAAGTTATAACTTATAAGAAAGATTATTAAGTTATGTTATAACTTACCAGTTATAACCAGATTATTAAGTTATGTTATAACTTACCAGTTATAACAGTTGGCAGATTCCAAATCCTTCAATTAGGCATCAGATGGTTCATAGGCCAGGAACTGGTTTTCAGGTAAAGTGAGCCAAGTGCAGAATCTAAGGTGAACACTCCTTATGTATGCACCTTGTGGGTCACACCCAGTCTGTTACCGCATGATGCACACTTTACAGATATGCAATGTGGTGTTTTGAGTAACCGCTATATACTTGTTTTAGTGTCAAATTTCATTCTTAGAAAATGAACTTTATCTATAAATATAACCCCAATAAGTGAGTAATAAGGCAGAAAGAAGAATCAGCGTGTTTGAATTGAGGTGCTGGTGAAGAAGAGTGAAAGTTCCATGAACTGCCAAATCACCAAACAAATCTGTATTGGACAAAGTACAGCAGAGCACTCGTAGTAGACAGTGATGTCAAGACTTGATCTCGTGTCCTCTGGACATGTTGCCCAGAGAGAAGAGTCCCTGCAGAAGGGCTCATGCTTGGTAAAGGAGAGCTGCAACACCAAAGAGGAATGCTCCCCACAAGATGGACCGACACATGGCTGCAACTATGGGCTCAAGGATGGCACAGTACTAGACAGTGCTTCATTCTGCTGTGCCAGAACTGTTCTGTTGGCTCAGAATGGAGCCAAAATCCATCTGTAGATAACTGAGCGTCCCTTCACAGAAGGGTCTCAAGGAAGGAAGGAATCAGTCAGGGCACAGCATAGCATCAACAAAACACACAACATTCCTCTAGTTCTTTAATGCTTTCTCCAGCCCCCACCCCCAACTAAAAACCCTAGTTCTACTTTACAAAGCAGACCAGACAGAAGTAGGTACACGGTTACAGAAAAGAGTTCTCAACATACCAAATCCATGACCAATAGACCCCTCAGGAACAGTAATGGGAATAGCAATGCCATGAGGGTAGGGGGGAGGTGTGAGGAGAGGGGGGTGAAGTGGGGAACTGATCACAATGATTGATGATGTGCAACAACCTCCACCATCACCACCACTACCACCACCCAGAGGACAAACAGAGATGTGGGTGAAGGGAGAAAGTGAATGATTTAAGATATGAAAAAATAATCATTTTTAATTTATCAAGGGTTCAGGGGGATGAGATCAGGCAGGAGGTGGGGAAAACAGAGGTGATACCAAGGAGTCAAATAGAAAGAAAATGTTTTGAAAGTGATGATGGCAACATATGTACAAATGTGCTTGATACAACTGATGTATGGGTTGTTGTAAGAGCTGTAAGAGCCCCCAATAAAATGATTTATTTAAAAAAGTTGCAGTCTCAGAAAAAACACAGGGGCCGCCCTACCATGTCGTATATAGAGTTGACATGAATAGGCACTGACTTGATGGCAGTGAATGTGATGTGTTGTTTTGGTTCTTCATTGGAGTTCTTTCATTTTTCTTATTTTTGTTTGTTTTTGATGTGGTTTTCACCTTCATTGCATGCACCTTATCCAATATCACAAATGCTGCATTTCTACCTTAATCTATAACTCATCATGCTCTCCAGAAGTCACAAATAATTAATGAGGAGCCAGCAAATGCATCTAACACTTATCTGCCAGTTTGTGGCAGAGTGGTGGCTTGTGTTCTACTGTGATGCTGAAAGCCATGTCACTGATATTTCTAATACCAGCAGGGATACCCTAAATGAATGGCCTTCGGCACAGCTTCCAGACTAAGACTATGGGTAAGGGATGTAATATTCATTTGGGAGGATAGCCACTGTAAACCATATGGACATCATTAAAACATTGTCAGGTTGTGGTTGGAGTATGGCTAGAACTTGGACACAAATCAAGACACTAAGGATACACATTTGTGTCAGCATGGTCTGCACACTGTCCATGTAGAGTCTCTCAAGGAAATGCAAACATTCCTTGTGCAAGTGAATCTTTGAGTTTGCTTGGTCCTTGTTCTTTGCTTTACAGACTATTTGTAAAGCACCAGATGACCTGTGTTTTTAAGATATTGTTTTAAGAAAATCACTTATCAAACAAAAATATTCTTAGTAAATGCAATGTCACATATTCCCAAATTTGAGTGAGTAAATAGAAAGGACAAGCTCTTTTCCCTGCTACATGCTCGAGCGAGCTGTAGCCCTCTGTTTTCTTTCAGATTCACTCCTCCGTGTCTCAGTTCATTTCCAACAACACAGATACTGAAGTGCTAATGAATGGAAGTAGAACATTGACTGTGATAGTGGCAGAAAATACATCTTCACATCAACAGGAACTCTAAATATGAATGAGAGAGTTGCCTTTACAAACATAATGATATGAATAAAGGAAGGTCTTAAAGTCTTTGAGACCTTCATTGCTGGCAGAGCTTGATTCAAAATGAGAAGAAACAGCTATAGAAAAAAATCTAAATAAAAATAAAAATATCTTATATTCCGAACTTGGAATGTACAAAGTAATGAACCTAGGAAAATTGAGTCATCAGAAATGGCACAGAGCACACATAGATCCCCTAAGCCATTGTGTGAGCTGAAACAAACTGGTATCAGAAAATCATCTGTTTTACTATGCCCAGGATGACACAGTTAAAAGGAATATCATTGCATTCATGATTAAAAAGTAAATCTAAATATCTATCTTGAAGTACAATGCTGTGTTAATGGATTATATATGTCCAGTTTCAATAAAACCCATCAATAAAAGTATCATCCAAATTCATGAACTAACCATAAAAGTTATCAATGAAATTAAAAATAAACAACCAACATCTTTTAGAACACTGCTACCTATTACTGTGGTGGCTACACAGTGTGGAAACCCACATTCTGACTGTGCCAGACATCTTGTAGAGAAGGTGATAGTCCTGGAACTAGGAGATAATTGGGACAATTTGATTAGAGTCTGTCTTTGCTTTTCATGTTTACATTGTAAAAGTTTATATTTAGCATTAGCCAACTGGACTGTTTAGATGATTCCAATTTTGTTGGCAACATCTAAAGGGTCATATTTAGTAGCCAGTTAAACAGGTCCTTTCTTCTCAATGTCAGCTCTGAACAAGGTGCTGACCTTGGCTACATCAATGACAGAGCTTCTTCACAACCTGTTTGATCTGTTGCCTGTTGACTTTGACATCTACCATAAACATACGCACGTTTTCTTTACTCATGTTCATGATAGACTCAGTGGTCAAAGGGAACTTGATGATAGCATAGTGGTCAAGCTCGTTTCTACTGGACGTGCTCGTCTGAGGATATTTAGGTATATTTCTCAGCCTCAATGTCTTGGGCCACCAGAAGATGGGTGACATGCAGGTCTTGTGTGTGGGTGTGGGTGTGTGTGGCTGTGGACATCTTTCAGCACAGCTTTCGTGGTCTTGAAAGTCTTTGCTTTGATGTTCATCTTGGGAGGGGCAAGGGCTTGCTTCTTTGCCTTTGGAGGCATATTCACATATATATGTTTTCAAACTGGTTGAAACCTTTCTGAGTTTAGTGGTTAAGCATTCAGAGGGAAACAAATAATACTGCTTTTGATTTCTGTTAAAATAAACCAATCCCTCAAAGCAGGGGGAGGTCTCTTGATATGTGTCCCTTTATCATCTTTTTAAAAGAGAACCTTCACTCGCTTAAAAAAATTAATTAAACTTATTTGTTTAGCATTTTAAAGGAAACATTCTGTGAAGATGCACACCTCATATTATCAAATTAAAATAGTAGTATCTCATTAAACCCACTATAAGCAGTTTCTTTCCCCCATCCCCATCTTCCCTCTCTCCCTCCACAATTTTCTGTCTCCTCCTTCCTTGTGTGGCACCCCCTACCTGGCTTTCTCCTAGTTTTCATTATCCTTTGATGTGAAAACACCTTTTCTTTGTTTTTCCTTATAATATTCATGTTAAAATATTTGTCTTTATGAATTTGGCTAACTTTGATAAACATAATGTTCGCAACTCTTGCCCATGTGTTGTGGTGTTTAAGGTGTTTATCAATACATAATATCCCATTTTAAGAATGTAGCAGAGTTGGTTATACATTTCTCTATAATTAGAGTTTAGTTTCCATTTTTGCTACTGAATAATTCAATGCAAAAAGCATAGGTGTGCATATGATTGTTGTATGCAGTTGCTTCAGCTTAGTCTTTTTATCTGATGTATCATTGTACAGAATATTTTCCCAATCTGTGGGATGTCTTTTAGCTCTTATGATCCAGTCTTCTGATATACATAAATGTCACCATTTTTAAAATGTTCATTAAAGTGTTACAGTCCTCTATTTTCTCTTCTATAGTGTGGATCTTTTACATAATCTCTATAGTGTGCTTTTCCCTTGTATTAGTGTCATTAAATTTGTCGCTATTTTTTCATTAATGGTTTTTATGACTTTGGGGTTTATATTTAGGCATTGATCGGTCGAGTTCACGTTTGTACACTGTATAAGAAATAAAAGCCTTATTGTATTCTTTTCCAAGGAAAGATCCAAATTTCCAAGCAGCATTTATTAAAAAGCCTATCTCTGCCCCACTTAAAGTATTTTAGCACTTTATAAAAAACTATGTGTCTGCAGGTACTTGGTTTAGTTCTGGTCAATTCTAATCCATTGGCCTTCATATCTATTGTTGTAACAGTTTCAAGCTGTTTTGATTACTATAGCCATATAATAGTTTTTACAGTCTGGGAGTGAAAGGTCTCCTACTTTGATTTTCTTTCTTCTTTTTCTTGGGGAGGTAATATTTGAGCTGGGTTATTATTTTTTTTAAAATCATTTTATTGGGGACTCATACAACTCTTATCACAATCCACCCACCCATCCATTGTTTGCAAAGCACATTTGTTGCCATCATCATTCTCAAAACACTTCCTTTCTACTTAAGCCCTTGGTATTAGCTCCTCATATTCCCCCTCCCTGATTTTATGTTCTAATACTGTTTTTTGCTCCAGAGATTTCTTTTTTTTTCCATTTCAACTTGGCGTGTTAGGCTGGGTTGACTAGAGAAACAAATTCAATGACACTCATATATGTATAAGAGAGGGCTCTATATCAAAAGAAAATTATATATCAAGCAAATATCCCAGTCCAGTCCAAATCAAGTCCATACGTCCATTTGACCCATTCAGCCACATGCAATGAGGTAAAATGCGGGAAGATCAAAGACTGGAGGATGATACACCTTGTGGATCCAGGGGTTGTACGAGCATCACAGGACTCCAAGTGACTCCTTGACAGGAAGGTGGAGCAGAAAGAGAAAGAGGTTTCCAGGACTGGAGGCACCATTCGGCTGAGACCTGATGGGCAGGCTAGACTCAAACGTCTACACTTAAAGGTGGCATAGATTTATGTGACTACCACATCTAGTGATTAGTTTTCCCATTTCTTGCAGGATGGTGGTGGTATTTGGAGTGGAATTGCATTGGATCTGTAAAGCTTTTGGTAATATTGACATTTGCACTACATTTAACCTATCTAGCATCTCTTGATTTCTTGTAGGAGTGTTTTTTAATTTTCTTTGTATAAATATTTTGTTTTTCTGGAAAGATTTATTGTAAATGGTTTGTTTTTTAAAATATTTTTCAGTGTTATTTTTAATATGTAAGTTCCAATGATTTCTGTATGTTAATCTCATAGGCTAGTATGTTGCCATGATTTCAATTAGTTCCAGAAATATTTAAAAATCATTTTATTGGGGGATCATGCAACTCTTATCACAATCAATAGATAGATCCATTGTATGTCAAGCACATTTGTACATTTGTTGCCCTCATCATTCTCAAAACCTTTGCTTTCTACTTAAGTTCTGGGTATCAGCTCCTCATTTTCCCCCTCCCTCCCTACTCCCTCTCCCACACGAACCCTTGATAATATATAAATTATTATTACTTTGTCATATCTTACACTGTCAAGTGTCTCCCTTCACCCACTTCCCCAGGGAAGAGATTGTATGTAGATCCTTATAACACGTTCCCCCTTTCTACTCCTCTTTCCCTCCACCCTCCTGGTTTCACCACTTTCACCACTGTTCCTGAAGGGATCATCTGTCCTGGATTCCCTGTGTTTCCAGTTTCTATCTGTACCAGTGTACATCTGCTGGTCCAGCCAGATGTATAAGGTCGAATTGGGATCATGATAATGGAGAAGAGGAAGCACACTTCCAGTATTCTTTAATTGAATCTTTGGACTTTATTATATAGGTATATCCTGCAAATAAAGTGTGTTTTCTTTCTTGAGTGCCTTTTAAATGCACTCCCTCATCAACAAAGGTTTTCATCCAAAGACCCAGCAGTTGATGAGTCAGGATGGACAATGACGAAACCTGAGCCACTTCATTTCCCCATCAGTGATGTGCCATCTTGGGCATATCTTCATATACTACCAGGGTTTTGGAAGGTTGTTTGGGAAAAAAATACAAAACTTTGAAAAATTGTTCTGTTTGGTGGGGAGGTCCTGCCTTATATGTGAAACATCCCTCAATCCCCCTTCCCTCCAAACACCTCTCCCAACATCCCATGCTGAAATGATTGAAAGTCCAAGGGAAAATTGTCTCTCACCAGAGGAAGAGGGATGCCCACCCAAAACTGATAATACATCAAAACAAGAACTCCCTGGCCTTGGACAGAGAGGCCTTCCTGGGATTTTTAACATTGGATCCTTTTGATCTCTTTTTCTTTGAATATTGTGCATCTTGAGCTCTCCTTGAGTGTGCTGTTCCTATGAAAATCTTCTACAACCTTCAAGACCCTGGCTTCTCTTGGCCTCTATGTGACTCCACAGCAGCCCTGTCCCTGTGAATCTGCACATACGCTCTTGCAACAATGCTTTTCACACTTCCATTTTCCTGTACTTCTATTGTCAGCTCATTGGCTTCATATCCTGTCACACCTTTTGCTGATCCTGAGTACTGAAGAAGAGCACCTCAAAGCAGATTCTGTAAGTGCTACATGTAGTCATCTGGCAGCAGGTCCAGGAAGACCCTTTAGGGCAGTGGTTGTCAACCAACAGTTGCGACCCCTGTGGGCATCGAACCACCCTTTCAAAGGAGTCATCCTTTTCACAACAGTAGCAAAATTATAGTTAAGAAGCAACAACGAAAACAATTTTATGGTTGGAGGCTCACCACATGAGGAACTGTATTAAGGGGTCAGGGCATTAGAAAAGTTGAGAAGCACTGCTTTAGGGTTACCAGGTTTTCAGTTCATCACAAGATAAGCAGTGCCAAACCACTGACTGCTCCCAGGGAGAAGAGGAGAATTTGTAAACCTGGGAGTCATTTCCAGGCTTGCAAACTCGTAAGGGCATTCCCACTCTGCTTTGTGTGTTCCCCATGACTGGAAAGAGATTTGATGGCAGCAAGTATCCCAAAGAATAGATCCCTTCCTGGACATTGCTTATCCAGAATTATATAGAAGGAGATAGCGTAGATCCTTCCTTGTGCCTTATACACTGATGAGTACCTCAGAGAAGTGTACTTGTGACTCACAGAGATAATGAAAATGTTTAGGTTTTAAAAAAAATGTTGTGTAAGTTTGTTTTGTTTGTATTGGGTGGGTGGATATAGCATGAAAATTGTGCTTAAGTGATAACATTTAACTGAAGACCATCCAACAGCAATTGTAGCAGTACATAGGCGGGGAACTGCCAGTGCTTCAACCCAGATTCAGAAGAGGACATAGAAAAAGGGATGTCATTATTGATGTTAGATGGATCTTGGTTCAAAGCAGGGTATACCAGAAAGAGGTTTACTTGTATTTTGTTCACTATGCGATGACACTTGTCTGTGTGAATGATAGATAACAATGGATACCCTTCAGAAGACTGAATCAATCTCCCTGAGGAATGGTCCCATATCTTGGACTCGATGTTGGCTTGTGTTACTGTCTGATGGGCCACTCAGTGGTGGCAGTGGCCAAGTCAGCCTTAGAGAGTGTAAGTCCTTGTTGCTGAACCCATACATAACCTCCATCCCTGCCACCACATCCACTTTGTTCATGTGGTACTGGGCAATGACTGAAGCAGTGAAGGAAAGAGGAGGCCTAGGCCCCACAGTACATGTCTTCTTATTCACTCAATTGTTGAAATCCTCCTCTTCAGAGGTAACTATTTGGTGAACATTCACAAGGGACATGATTGTCTTCACTTCCTTGGCTCATTCAGAGGGGTCTATCTACAAATCTGGTCCCCATACCTCCTTGATACCAAGTTTCCAATCATGTTCCTTCCAGTTCCCTGATCAGTGAGGCAAACCATTAGCCACAGCCAAACCATTAGCCACAGCTCGTGGATCCATATAAAGTCACACCCTTGGCCATTTTTCCTACCAGGCAAACTAAAAGACCAGGTGCACTGTTCAAAGTCTTGCCCACTAGGAGGATTTCCTTTCACCACTGTCCTTCAGGAATGCCCAGAATAGGGCTGTAGTGCTGCTGATGTCCATTTAGAAGTGGCAGCTGCATATGGTGCAGAGCCATCAGTAAACTGAGCACAAAATTTCTGTTTATTCAATTTATCATAAGTAAATTCCCAGGAGGTCATAGGTGCAGACAGGGAGAAGGAAGGTACTGTGATAGGAATGGAGACTGTAATATTTGGGCAACTTCTTCATGTAGTTTACTTGTATCTTTGGTTCTGCTCTAGCCTAATCTCAAACATACCCCTTCCATTTAGCAATGGAGTGTTACTATGCTGGTCCAACTTTATGACTCCATGGGTCAGACAATACTCAGTTCATGGTTGGCAGGTGAGTCCTCATTGTGACTTGATGACTTATGATGACTTATTCAGTCTACACTAAGGCCCAGTAAGGGGCCAAGAGCTGTTTTGAGGAATAATTGAGGACTGATTGTCTTCAGAGGATGGTAAAACTCTACTCCAAAATCCCAAGTGTCTGTGAGGTGATTTACCTATAGGGCTCTGCCAAAGACTCCACACTGCATCTCTATTTTTGACTGACACCTCAAGTACTCTTGGATCCACTACATCATATAGTCCCAATATCAGAGTGGCTTGCATGGCAGTTTGAACCTCTAGCAGTGTCTTTTCTCTTCTGGGGCCCATTCAAAACTGGTAGTCCTTTATATCACTTGATCAATAGATCAGAGTAGCACACCTAAATGAGGGATATGTTGCCTGCAAAATCCAAGGACATTGTGTCTTCTGTTTAGTCATTGGGTGAGGATGGGGGACAGATGTAATAGCTTATCCTTCACTTTAGTGGAAATCTCTCGACATGCTCCACACCATTGAACCTCTACACATTTCACTGTGGTGGAAGGTACCTGAACCTTTGTTGGGTGGATTTCCTACCTTTTTGCATGCAGATGTAGTACCAATGAATCTAGAGTCTCTAAGATATCTTTCTTAGTGGGTTCAGTCAGCCTAATATCAATATAATGGATCAGTGTGACATTCTGTGGAAGAGACAGTTCCCTTTGGACAAAATGATGGCCCAGGGCAGATGAATGAATGTACCTCTGGGGTTGAGTTGTGGAAGTATACTGTTGCCCCTGCCAGCTGAAGGCAAACTGCTTCTGGCAATTGTTTCAAACTGATTTTGAGAAGAAGGCATTGGCCAGATCAATAGCTGCATACCAGCTACCAAGAGAAACATTAATTTTCTTAAGCAATGAAACTATATCTGGAACAGAAGCTACAATTGTAGTTACCAACTGATTAAGTCTACAATGAACCACCATCATTATCTAAGATCCTCTGCTTGAGTTTTGCTTGTTTTTGCACAGGCCAAATAGATGAGTTGAATGGAGGTGTAGCAGCAACCTCCGTGTCTGCATCCTTGAAATCTGTCATGGTGGCACTAATCTCTGCAATCTCTCCACGAATACTTTTGGTTTACTCCTTGCCCAGGCAGCAGCAGTTCTAATGATGTCCACTGGGCATCTCCTACCCTAGTAACCTTCAAACCAATATAGGGTTTCTGCCAGTTGCTAAGTATATCTATTCCAATGATACATTCTGGAATTAGAGAAATAATGGGACAATGAGTTTGGGGACCCACTGGACTCACTGTGAGACATACTTGAACTAAAACTTCATTCATATGTCCCCCACTCTGACTCTGAAGCATTCAAAATATTTTGAGTCTCCTGGAATTACTGTCCATCCAGAGCCAGTGCTGAAATACTCATAACACTACTGGATCCTAAAAATTTTTACCAGGCACAGAGCCCCGGTGGTGTGGTACTTGTGTGCAGGACTGTGGCCCACTGGGTTGGCATTTTAAATTCAGCAGCAGCTCTCCAGGAGCAAGGCTGGGCCTCCTACTACCACCAGAGGGCAGTGACACACCCCCCCAAAACAAAAACAAAAACAAAACAAAAAGACTTTTTACCCACTACCTGTGATGACCCTGAATTTGGCATCCTCCTATGTGTTTTGTGAGTCAGAAGAGAACATTATGGGTTGGGATTGGACCTAGGGGCTAATATGTGACTTATGGACTTGATCTGGACTATCCGGGATGTTTTCTCAATGTTCAGGTCCTCTTGTATATAAACCTCTTTCTTATATACATATGACTTTCTGTGGATTTGTTTCTCTAGTCTACCCAGACTAACACAAGCTTATATAACAAAAGGGAATGCAGCAGCAAATCAGTCCACACAACAGTACAGTGAGCTCAGTCCACCTCACTTTTGCCTGTCAGTTAATATTATGACGGTCCTTTCAAACCATGTGGCCACTTGGTGGAACCTCACGGGGTAGCTATTCAATGTGGTGGTCTGGAGGTGAGGCGTCTGGAGGGCTGACAAGATGGACAGAGCCTGTTCGCAGGCAGCAGACGCAGTGGGGTGGGGCAGTGCTGAGGCTTGGAACAGCTTGGCACAGCGATGCACTATAGGTTGCCTTGGTCAGGTGGGGCAGAGCACTTCACAGTCCACAGGCAGCACAGCACACATAGGCAGCATGCTGGTCCAACCACCCAGGGAAGAGTGGGGGCAGCCTTCAGTGAGACACTTATCTCAGTCATACATCATACCGCCAAAGGAGGTCATCAAGCTGCCACCTGATTGACAGGCTAAACTCCATCCACATCTTTTTATAGGTGCCATGTTGGCACAAAGAACCTAACCATCACAGAGGTTGCATCTAAGCTCACTGACCCTGAGTAAATTATAATTCATAATGAGGGAAGAAATGAAAATATATCTGAGGAAAGATAAATACAACCTTTATAATCCTGATGAGATGTAGCTATGTTAATTTAAAAAGCGTAAACAAGAGTTAGTATTTGTTAGGCAGGGTTATATAACAAAACTTTATATCTATCTATATATCTATATATACATATCTATATCTATATCATCTATCTATCATCTATCTATCCATAGGTTTATATAGTGAGAAGGAATACATCAGCTATGTAGTCTGCACAGCAGCACAGAGGGCTCAGTTCAGCTCACTTTCATGGGACAGTTAATATACTGAACCTCCTTCAAATCGCCTGCCTAAGGTCAAGGCAGCAAACATGGGAATCTGTCCTCAGGCAAGAGGAGCACTGTTGGCCCTCAGGCAGCTGACATGACGGGGCCGGTGGGGGAGGGGCAGCAACAGCAGGAAGATGAGGTGTTGAGGTGTGGCAGAGGCCAGTAGCTCAGCAGCATAATGAAGTAGGTCCCAAAGGAGCCTCAAACTCTTGTGATTCACAGCAACACAATCCAGGGGTTGGCTCAGCCCACAGGCAGCACAGCACACAGTGGAGGCACGGGCTAACTCAGGCAGTGTGGACAGGGAGAAAGAGAGAAGGAGGCTGACCTCAGAATGCCATTTATCTCAGTTGCTCTCCAATCAAGCTGAGACCTGATTGACACTCTAAACGCCATCCACATGTTCTTAGGGAAGCCATGTAGGCACCGGAAGCCTGTCACAATACTGTACTTTACAAATGTCACTGGATTCTGAGTTAATAAGCCTAAAGGAAATTCATTTACCTGCAGATTTGGAAGGCAGCAAACCCAGCTCCCGCAATGGAGTGTCCAGAAGTACCCCACTCTAGGTCGGATTCTTCAACCCAAAGCTTTGTGGATCACTAAACTCAGCTCTTCCAGTTAAGGGCCCAGAGGCACTGTATACCCCAAGCACTTGACTTCACCTGAGCTGTGAATTAGGAAGTTCACTGCTGTCTCATGCTCTAGGTGCTGCTTCTGTTGCTACTGCTGCTCCACTGAGGACACAGCTGGCTTCTGGAAAAAGGAGGTTCACTGCATAGGAACCTCGTTCAGGGAACACCTTCCACTCCTGGTTCTTGCCAGTAATAAAATCCCACTCTTGCCACTCACAGGGCTCTTTTATACCCACTAGAGAAGCAATCACAATGAATTCTGTTAACCCTTACACAGAGGTGAGTTCTGTCAGTGCCTGCCCCTCCCCCCACAGTCTTTCCCAGATCCATGCAGGAAAAAGTTCTTTGGTAGAAATTGGAGACATTAGCTAGAAGTTCACATTAAATCATTCACTGCATCTCCAGAGGGGAAGTCTGCTGAACCAGTGAAGTTTTCTGGAAAGGATTCTGGATACACCTGAACAGACACTGAGTGTTTTAGTCTCCTTACCCCGTCCTTGAGTGGATGGGAAAAAGCGGTACCTGTTTGATGGAACAATAGATGCACAGGAGTGTCAAGGCGAATCACTATGACTGAGAGCATGTACTTGAGAAAACCCTACGTGGCACTGAGCAAGCTGACCTCTAAAGACATGACTGTGCATTTCTCTACAAGCCAGAGAGTTTGAGGACTACCCCTGGAGTCAGCGGAGATCTAGAGGTAGGAATCAGTTACCTTGGTAGTGGGAACTACCAATGATTGGGAACGATTTACAAAGTAAAACACTGAACCCATATCTGATTGAAATTGCCCTCTGTGAAAGGAAAATTAGGGCTGAGCTCAGGTGGCGTAAGTGGTTGAGTGCGGGATTGCTGCCCGCAGGCTTAGCAGTTCAAATCCAGCGGCAGCTCTCAGGAGCAGTGCTGGGCAGCTCCCACCACTGCCAGAGGGCAGTGATGCCCAAAAGGCAAAAAAAAAAAAAGAAAAAAAAAGAAAGAAAATTATTTGATAATGAGTTTCCCACACCACAAGAACCTGCACATAAAAGAAAATATTGATAAATGAAACACTATCAAAACACACAAAAAATTTGCTCTGAAATAAAATTCCCACCAAAAGATGAAAGACATGAGCCACAGTGAGTTTCATCAGAATATTTATGCTGGAGACTCCTGGCCAAGTAAATGTGAGTACTTTCTCTTATTACAAAATACTCTTGAATTCCCAGTGATCAGGACAGAGTTATCTAAGTAGATAGATTTCCTAGGGAAACTGAAATGGAGTGAATCCCCAGACCACAATACACAGAACCAGCCCTGAAGTGCTATCAGCACCTGCTCCTGGGTCTAAATCCTGTGCACTGTGAATCCCGAGCACCTCCTAGAGGCCACTCCCACACTGCAGGTTGTTTATGTGAGCCTTTACGGAGTTCCCTCACTGGATCTCTTGCAAAAGGAGCACTGGTGGAGTGCGTGGCTCCCGGGCCCTTAACAACAAGAAGAGCTTACGACAGCATGTTGTAAGAGATGGGAGCCAAGATGGCTTACATCTTCAGCAGACATGTGTGGGTTAGTTGGAATCAGTCCCTATGGAAATGATCTTTGTTAACAGATTTCTTTGGGGGAATAGCGAAGTTTGTGATTCTGTTTTTCAAAACTCGCAGCACGTTGTGAAGAAAAGAGGTTATGGAAGTTCACCTGATTCTAGATAAGATGGTGAAAGAAGGCCATCTGGAAACCCTTCCCAAAGAATGGGTGACATCCATCACCTGCACAGCCCCAGTCCTCTTCCAATGGCTGGTAGATAAGGAAAGTAAGCATCTGCAGTAAGCGGCACATACACATTCTCAGCAGAAGGAAGCCATCAAGAACTGGAAGGCGGGCAACATGGAGTGGACAAGCAGATGAATGTATTTGTCCCCACAAAAATTGCTCGGTATCCCTACAGACAATTGAGGTCATGCTGGAAATACCCTCTGTGAGCATATAGCATGGACGACATGTAGATCTATAAATGCACATGTTTCTCTCATTGTCTATTTTGCATAATTTATTAAAATATTAATACAGTTTTAACAAGTGAACTTTATAGGTTGCAAAACTGGCTCTTCTTTTTATATAAATGAGACAGAAAAATCTGACTACCAAGGCAATAGAAGGCTGTGCACTCTAAAAAAGAGAAAAGACATTTTAGGATCCACAAATATAATTTAATTTATTTTTACCTAAGTGAAATTAAGAATGCAAGAATGAAAATCTCCCTAAACAATCTGGAGGATAAGATAAGGGAACCAACAGTTCTGCGGAGACACAGGAGAGGGGGAGACAGGGGAAAGGAAAGGGGGCGTCAACACACTAGGGGAAAAGGTAAAAACAAGTGACCTAAAGTTGATGGGGAGAGGGAATAGGATGTCTGGTTGGACTTGATCAAGGGAAATGTATCTGAGAGGAATTACTGGAACCCAAACGAAGGCTGAACATAATAGTGGGACAAGAGGAAAGTAAAAGAAAATAGAGGAAAGAACTTTTTAGAGGAAAGGACATTTACAGAGGTCTAAATACAAGCATGCACGTATATAAATATGTTTATATATAAAAATAGAGAAATAGATCTATGTACATATATTTATATGTCAGGCATCAAGGGAGCAGTCAGACATTGGACCTTTACTCAAGAACTCCCTCAATGCAAGAACACTTTTTTTCTAATAATCTGGCGTTCTATGGTGCTCACCTTCCCAACATGATCGTTGAAGACAAAATGAGTGCATAAGCAAATATGGCGAAGAAAGTTGAGGGTGCCCACTATCAAAAGACATAGCATCTGGGGTCTTAAAGGCTTGAGGATAAACTAGTTGAGAAACAACAAAGCCCACATGAAAGAAGCACACCAGTCTGTGTGATCATGAGGTGTTAATGGGATGAGGTATCAGACCTCAAAGAACCAGAACAAAAAATCACATCAGTATACTTGAGGAGGAGTGTGGAGTGGAGACCCAGAGCCTATCTATAGACAATTGGACATCTGCTTACAGAAGGGTCACAAGAAAGAGACGAGCCAGTCAGGGTGCAGTATAGCCCTGATGCAACATACAACTTCCCCTTAGTTATTTAATGCTCTCTCTCCCATCATGACCCTAATTTTACCCTCCAACTCCAGCTATTCCAAAGCATGTACATTGGTACAGATAGGAGCTGGAAACCTCCAGGACAGGTAAACCCCTCAGGACTACCAACGACAGTAGAGATACCAGGAGGGTAAGGCAAGGGTGGGGGAGAAAGAGAAACCTATCACAATGATCTACATATAGCCCCTCCCCCCTTCCATAGACACAGACAACAGAAGAGTGGGTGGAGGAAGACAGTGGTTGGTGAAAGACATAAAAAATCATAATTTATAAATTATCAAGACTTCATTAGTGAATGAGGATGGGGAGGGGGAAAATGAACTAATAACAAAGGCTCATGTAGAAAGAAAATGTTTTGAAAATGATGATGGCAACATATGTACACACTTGTTTGATTCAATGGATGGATGTATGGATTGTGTTAAAAGCTGTAAGAACCACCAATAAAATGATTTAAATAATAAAAAATTAATGCTAATCTCCCAAGATGATTCTAATTGAATTAACTCCACTCTGATTATTATGTAAAAATCTGATTGCAATCTCTTATAGAGGACCATGTCACATCCGTCCCCCTCTTATGGATATTCTCTTATGCCACATCTAATAATCATCTCACAAGCAAAAGTTACAAAAAGACTAATCACTTTCCATCCACCAACCAAAATCTGGGTTTCATAGGAAGTCTTTTTAAGCCCAGAAAGAGAGGATTTCCTTCTCACCAACAAATGAAGCCCCACATTTTCAGACTTTGGATTTTATATTCAACTCTGACACCTATGTAACACATAGACTTTGTACTACAGAGTTCTAATGTGGTTTTCAGTGTGAGATTGGTCTTAAAACAGAACACCTCGCTAGGGTAAGCAGAAGACCCAGAGCAGGTGGATTGATACAGTGGTTGCAACAGCGGACGCATGCATAACCATTGTGAGGATGGTGTAACATTCCTGCCTGTCCTTCAAAAGGGTTGCTATTCACCAGCCCCAACTGAAGAGTCTAATAATACTAAAAACAAGGGGTCATGACAAAAAAAATCATGTGCTTAGAAGAGGCAAAAAATAATGTAGGATGAGTATGAAGGAAGGTCCAGTAGATGCAATGAAAATGGGGACCTGCATGCTATACAGAAGGATTATGCCCAGAAAAATAACTTACCGGTAATACAAGCTGGAAGTTTTCAAATGCTTGAATCAGACATCAGGCAGTTCATTTGCTAAAGTGGAGGGCCAGTGAAAAGGAGAAAAAAGCATGAACGTGGTGGATTGACACAGGGGCGACACCAACGGGATCAGACAAAACAACAATCATTAGGTGGCCCCGACTATTGGATCTGGGTCAGATCTATGAGTTGCTATGAGCCAGAACTGACTGGACAGCATGCAGCAGCAGCAACAACAAGACACACCAATGGCCAAGTTCAAAGTTGTTCAAAGTAGACATGCAGTAGATGTGGAAGAGCCAAATGCCATGATCCCAGGACCTTTGGAAATACTTTAAAATTATAAAATGAACTCTAAAGCTGCACATAGTGAATTCAATGACTGAAGAACAAATTATGACGCTGAATTTAAAAAAAATGTGTTTGAGTCTTGTCAAATTAGGTCAAGTGATGCTGATTGAATGGCAGGGAGCCTATCTCAAAACCTGAGTTCATTTTGTAGATTATGTTAATTATATTTGATTTACTCAATGTGCCCAGCTTAGAATGATTGGATTAGCAGCATGGCAAAAGACAGGACTCTGAAAGGACAAAAGAGGATGGAAAGAAATCATTTCTCCGTAGATCTAAATTAAAGTAATTTTATCCATAAGACTTCTTTCCTTCCTTCCTTTCCCCCTTCTTTCTTTTTCTTTTTTGGTTTCCACGTGCATTTTCATTGACCATACAGTATTGCAATTTGATTTTACAAAAAGATGTGTCCAAATACATCCAGGTTACCTAGCTACATGTTTACATCCACTGATAACTCACTATGCCTTTGGTCTTAAATAATTAAAGAGGGGCCAGCAAACTAATGCAACTCTTGGCTTTTAGTTTGTGATATGCACTGGCTCAAGTGCTGCTGTAATGCTGGAAGCTATGTTACAGGTGTTGCCAGGGAAAATCACAGTGAACTGCTTTCAACAGTGTTTCCAGACTAATAACTGATTACTAAGAAGAAACAGAATATCCACCTTGAAGGAATGAACTGCTCTACGCCTTCTGGACAGCATGGAAACATTGTCAGGTATTGAAGGTCCAATGAACAGAAGCAGAACATTGTCAGCTATTTTGTCAGAAGAAAAATCCTTCAGATCAGAAGTCCCTCAAAATGCCATCGAGAAATTAAGTAATAAAAAAATAGCACACAAGAGGAAGTGTGAGTTGAATGTGTCTTTGGAGCTAGAATATGTAGGAAAAAGGAATGTGCTTTCTTGTTGAAGTCTTTTATGTGCATAAATGCCCTACTTTAATAGTCTCACGTTTTCCATTATCTCTTTTTTCTTTCTTTTTTTTGGGGGGGGGCATCACTGCCCTCTGGTGGTTGTGGGAGCTACCCAGCCTTGCTCCTGAAGAGCTGCTGCTGGATTTGAACTGCCAAGCCAATGGGCCGCAGTCCCACGCTCAACCACTGCGCCACTGGGGCTCACTCCCCATTGTCTCTTCTATATGAACATTTTTTTATGATGTCCATAGGTTGTTTGTGTCCTTCATTTGTGACCTCAAATTTAATTCTACTTTTTTAATCACTTTATTGGGGGTTCATACAACTCTTAACACGATCAATACATCTATCCGTTGTATGCAGGCCACATTTGTACATTCATTGCCACCATCATTCTTGAAACATCCTCCTCCTACTTAGGCTCTTGGTATCAGCTCCTCATATTTCTCCTCCGTCCCCAAGCCACCTCCCTTATGAACCCTTAATAATATACAAATTATCATTATTTTGTCATATCTTACACTGTCCGATGTGTCCTTTCACCTACTTCCATTTTGTCCACACTCCAGGGAGAAGGGTATATGTAGATCCCTGCAATTGGTTTCCCTTTTCTACTCCATCTTCCCTTCACCCTCCTGATATCACCTCTCTAACTACTGGTCTGAAGGGATCACCTGTCCTGAATTCCTCTCCAGTCTACAATTGGGCTAGCCAGATTTGTAAGGTAGAATTGGGATCATGATAGTGGGTGAGAGGAAGCATTTAAGAAGTAGAGGAAAGTTGCATATTTCATTATTGCTACACTGTACCTTGTCTGGCTGGTCTCCTCCATTCAACCCCTCTGTAAGGAGATGTCGCTTCACCTACAGATGGATTTTGGGTCACAAATCTGTACTCCCCCTCATTTAGTTCTTTGATGCCTGATACCTGATCCCATTGACACCTTGTGGTCACACAGGCTAGTGTGCTTCTTCCACATGGGCTTTGTTGCTTTTGAGCTAGATGGCGGCTTGTTTACTTTTAAGCCTTTAAGACCCCAGATGTTATGTCTTTTCATAGCTGGGCACTATCAGCTTCCTTCACCACTTTTGCTTATGCACATACTTGTCGTCAGTAATCTTGTTGGAAAGGTGAGCATCATGGAATTCCAATTTAATAAAACAAAGTGTTCTTGCATTGAGGAAGTACTTGAGTGGAGGTCCAATGCCCATCTCTTAATAGTAACTCTTTAAGTATATGCACTAGATTTATTTCACCATCATCATTTATGAATATATCCATAAATACCTGTGTTTAGAACTCTATACAGGCCCTTTGCCTCCTATTTCTTTCTTCTATTTCCTTTCACTTTCCTCTTGTTCCACCATCATGCTCAACCTTCATTTGGGTTTCAGTAATTCCTCTCAGTTATGTTGCTTCACAGAAGAAAAACTAGGTTTTCTATTCTAGTAAACAGTTACAATCTTGGAAACCCACAGGGACAGATCTACCTTGTGATTTAGGAATGCTATGGGTTGAAATCAACAAAACCATGGCAGTGAGGTGTGTATTTGTTTGCCTTCGTTTGGGGATCTTGATAGAATTATAGACCAAATTGTATTAAAAATCAAGGATTGTAAGATATCATCTTTTATACATGGGGCATGCTACAGGAATGGAACCATGCAGGGAAAAGGCCATATTTGGTTAAAAACAAAAGAAAATTAAGTCTGCCAAAATAGAATGACCCTCAACTGCTATATTTTCACAGTAACATAATAATAAGTCTAAACATATTAGGCATTATGTGGATAATGAAAGATTGGATAGGATATCCTTCTGTTGTTCAAAGAGACACTATGAATGAGGAATGATTGTAGAGGGCTTATTATTACCATCCATAAAATTGATGGACAAGAAACTCCCATATACTGATCAACTAGACACATTGTCACCTGGCTCATTCCTTTGATGAGGTCATGAGAGTAATCAGTCCCCAAACACTGCAAGTTCTATTTTAGAACTCCACAGAAAAGGTCTCAGTGCCCGAGGTTGAAAAATAGAGTTGTAGTTATGAAGCAAGGATGACTCTGGAGGACCTGGGACTTGATGTCCTCTGGCAGAGTTCCATTTTCAGACTCTTCACAGGAAGTTCTATAAGCAATTAAAAAGAACTGAGTCCCAAACTAGGATGTTAACACCTTCTGTTGCAAGTTCTTGATCGCATAAGGAAGGTCATCACAGAAATCTAATCCTTAAACTCACATATGCCTTAGGAGGAACGCTGGAGAATGTGTTATAAAGCTTAGTACTTTGTCCCTGCCCCTGCCATGTCTTGATCTTATGGAGATACTTCAGGTCACGGGCATTGACATTCTCCGTATATTCCACATATCCTAAATCTCTGTAGAACTCATCATTTTTCTAGCTGTAGTCTATTGAAGTCAGACTCTCTGTACTCTCTAAATTAAAGAAGCAGAGTCACTGGAAGTGTTGAGTCAGGTGACTGAGTTTGATTCATACATCAGGAGGGGTGTTAGTCCAGGTAGACTAGAGAAACAAATTCATAAACATGCATATAGGTATAAGGGAAAGGTTTGTATACAAGAGGAATGGAACACCGAGAAAGCATCCCAATCCAGTCCAGTCCAAGGCCATAAGCCTGATATTAGTCCATATGTCTGATACCAGTCTATAAAGTCTTCTTCAGATTCACAAGGCACATGCAATGACACATGCAATGGCACATGCAAGGATATCACAGGCCAGTGAATGCAGTCTTGTGCATTCAGTGGTGGCAGAAGCATCCCGGTGCTGGCAGGGGTCTTCCCATGGCTCCTCATTTCCAGGGCTCAGGATTCATCAGCAGTATCCATTGGCAGTAGAAGCATCTCAGTGCTGGAAGGGGTCTCTCTGTGGTTTTTCCAGCTTTAGAGGTCTGGCTCCCTCAGGGTAAAAGCCCAGTACCCAGGATCTATCAGCATGTCACCATTACATCCTGTCGGTAGACCGACGCCAAATGACTGAAGCAATTCTCTATTCTCCAATTGGGAAATACTGCGAGACTTCCCAGAATTCTCAGGAGAAAGCCATGTCCACACAGAGACCTCATTGGCTATCTCCAGTTTGACGGATGGGACTCCACCCCTACACTCCCAATCATGAAATTGACACATGAGTACATGACTGTCACAGGAGGTGAAATCCTCCTTGTGATTACATCGACATGTCAGGCAGTCTGGTTTCTAGCTCACTAAACTGGACTGTATTTGTATGTGGCATACCCATGACCTGAAACAGAGGAGGGTACAATGTTGATTAAGGCATGACAGGTTCTTAGCCTGTACTTCTTGCCCTAAGTAGTGACCACCTTCCCCCCTCCCCAAGGCTCTTGACCAAGTTCCTATTTAATGAAGTATTAAAGATCTAGCCTCTTCTATCCACTATGAGCACATTCTTCTATTTTTCAGGTCACCTTCATTGACATGGTGTCACAGAGGAGGCATTTCCTCTTCCCAGTGGAGGAATGGATTCCAGGCCCTCTGAAAATAAAAAGTGTGACTCTGGAGTGTTCCATTCACTTTGGCATTCAATGTTTAGGTTGAGAGTTGACCTATGTCCTTAAAGATTGACCTCAAGAGGAATCCACACACTTTTATTTGATACCAACTTGGATGGAATTTTGGGCATAATTTATGTTTTATATTTAAGTCATAGAACTTATTTTTTGTCACTGGTTTTATTTTGTGAGGTTTTGTGAAAAAGTTTATAGGATTATGACAGGTGATCAGTGTTTGGTTCTTGTTGTGTTTTCCTGTGTACTTTTCTACCAACAATTATTTCTTCCTATTAATATTATTTTCCCCTGATTATCTGGCTAGGATAGCAAGATCCACTTGTTTTCCAGAAATGTAAATTTCTAAAGACATTTTCCCAATATTTTAATAAACATCTAACTAATGTGTCAAAAATTAATTATATATATGTTAAGTAGCAATCTCACATCTGTTCTTGTTTCTTTCCTCTCTGCTACCTGACCCAGCCAATTCCTTTTTGCTGATGTCTTGGTTGCAATGTAAATATTTTCTCTCACCTTACTTTTGCATGATTTAGAGTTCAGTGGCTCATCTTTACACATTGTTTCATTTAACTAATTTTTCACTTTAATGCATTCACAGGGGGATCTTACATCTCTTATTGTGATTCATACATTCCTCCAGTGTCAAGCACATTTGCACATATGCTGCCATCATCATTTTCAAAGCTTTCTCTTTCCAATTGAGCCCCTGATATCAACTCCCCATTTCTTCCCCCTCCCGTACCCACCCTCCCTCATGAACTCTTGATAAGATACATATTATTTTTTTCATATCTTACATCATCCTCTGTCATCCCTCACCCACTTCACCATTATTTGTCCCCCTAGCAGGGGGGTACTAGGTTGATCCTTTTGCTTGATTCCCCATATTGCCCCTCACCCTCCCCTAATCCTCCAGGTATCTCTACTCATTGTTGGGTCTAAGAAATTTATCTACCCTGGATTCCCTGTAGCATTATGCATGCTCTGGTCTAATATGGTTTGTAAGGTAGAACTGAGGTCATGACAGTGGGGTGAAGGGAGCACCAAGAGCAAAAGGAAAGTTGTGTGCCTCACCCTCCCTCTGCATTTCTCCCGTGTGCGCTAACCTGATGCACCCCACTCCCCAAATTGTAGCCCCGGTGCTGTCTTCTGAAGTGCATTCTTCTGAGGGTATGTTTGCTCAATTTTACTAATTTTTCTAATAGCATTATCTAGCTCTAATCCACATCCTATATCTGGAATATGACATAATAAAGTGTGAGCTTGCAAAATATGAATCATCTCAAGCCTCCTTCAATAGAACAATCTTCTTCACAAGACAGCTCATTGAAGCAAAGAATATTTTATGAAGGATGTTCTTTCCCAGCCCAGCTTCCATCTCACTCTGTGGCCCCCACCAGCTGTTGGCTAAGGTGATTAGGCTGGATCCTGTTCATCTATGCTACATTCAGCACATGCTGAGCTTTTCATTAAAGTGTTTCCCGTCCCAGTCCCCCTTGCATCCTGTGAATACAGTTCAATGTTTAGTGTGTGTGAAGAAATGCCAATGGGAGGGGGAGGGGGAATCCAGATATAAGCCCACCATATTTTGCACAGTGCAGTTTGGTAACCATTTGTTTTAGAAGTGTACAGCTAGACATAGTGGAGTAGAAAGTAGGAACACTGTCTTGTGTTCCTTGGTCAAGACATCTTGACCAAGGAAGAACCATCCCATAACTAGAAAATAAGCCTGGAACAATACTTGTTTTCCACTGTCTGCAGCTCATGAATTGAAGAGAGTCCAGTTTTTCAGCTTTAATGAGAGTTTGCACACTGCAGTCAAGGGATGGTAATAGTAACGGTAATAGGTAGGCAGATGGATGATGTCAAAGGCCATCGTGAGCGCAGAGGCTTAAAAATGAATGAGATGGGTTCAGGAAAAAGAGAGTCTATCAACTACTCTGCTTTTGTTAGTGGATAAGACTAATTAGTGGAGAGATTAATGCCCAGCCTTCAGCTTGTAAAACAAACTCCACCAGGAACATAGAGAGGAAGCAAGAGAAAACACTTGTGGTGAGAAGCAGCTAGGTTGAAGTCAAACAGGGAGGCATCAGAATGAGTGGGCGAGGAGAATATCCTAGTCATTGCCTTTTTTGCAACCTCAAGGAATTTCTGAATGTTGGAGTTCTGACGTGGCAATGATTGGATGGGGGACATGGGTTAGGCCCCCTCTAATACTAATCTGCGAAGCCAGACTAATAGAAGAAGTTATAACCTATGTTAGACCGTGCCTCATTCCTAGTCATCTTGCAAATTTCTACTAAATGGCACAACTTTATCCTAGGTCTTAAGGCTAGTATTCCACCTCAGAGGTCTGAGTCAGGCAGGTTGTAGAATAAGGTTGGAATCAAGGCTCTGTCTGGGGCGATATTGATAATCTAAGCTTACCAATTTTTAATTTCTTTTGGAGAAAAAGTCATCCTATGGAAAATTAGAAAACAGCAAAAAGGTGATAGTATCCTCAGACACCTCTAATCAATGCTTAAAACATGCACAAAGGCACAATGCTTTTAGTTTTGTTTATGAAAAAATATATACGGTATCAGATGTCAAATCCCTCTAGTGACATCTTCTGGAACTTCAGCTCTCTTATTTAAAAAGAAGGAATGCATTTCTTTTGTCTTAAAAATGGAAACAAACAAGGCGATATCAACTTCATTAGAGGATTCCAGGACTTCAGTGACCCATACAATTCCTGGAAGAGACCTGAAGGTTTACAGCATGGCATATGCCAGAGCATTTTCCCAAACTGGGCTCGAGTATGAAGGCAGAACACACTCAGCGAGAAGAAACTGTTTGCCTGGTATAGAGAGTGTGTATCGTTTCCTCCTCTGGACTGAGGACCCACCTGGAAGATGGCAGAATCCAGCCAGAGGAAGGGACAGATAATAGTTGAGTAGATTTGGGGCTTGTTCAGAAGGTCTAAAACTGGTGGAATCTCATTTAGATTCCATGAGAAACTTCCAGTCAACTTATAAGACAGACTTAAGATGAAGATTCTGGTAGCTAGAGACAAGAATATTCAGACAGTACAAATAGATACAGTTTTATTGTTTTTGTTTAAGTTCAAGTTAATAGCTAAAGACATAGCAATGGTTGTGCAGGAATACTTTCTAACACTTTCTGTAAGATCAATAACAAACACATACCAATGCCAAGTAAGGACATTTCAAGAATACCAGACAATAAAATTTCAGAACATTGAAATACTGATTTTAGATAGAGATTCCAAAGTCTTCATAAAATACTAGTGAAATGAGTTAAACAGTATATGTAACCCAGGGTTGGACTAACATGAAAATAAGAAATGTGGTGTTCTAATTGATGAAAAACAAACTAAATGATAAGTAAACACAGTGTCATCCAAATTGACACAGAAGGTATTCTAAATAAAATACTCCGTTAAAAACTCTCGCTAAATCTAACATATAACAGTTATAACCCAACATGCAAATATACATTCATGAAAAGCCACAGCAAATGCCACACTTCAAGCTCAAAACTTACTGCTATCAAGTCAATTCCAATTTGTAGTCATCCTACCTGTAGGGTAGAACTGCCATTGTGGGTTTCTGAGCTCGTGACTACTTCCTGGAACAGGAAGCCTCGTCATTCTCTGGCAGATTCTCTGGTAGTTTTGAACTGCTGGCCTTGTTGTTAGCAGTTCAGTGCATAACCATTGTGCCACAATGGCTCAATGCTACACTTAGTGTAGGGAAAAAATTATTTTTCCCATATCAAAAACAGGTCAGACCTGTGTGGCCCTTAAAATTGTACTTAATATTCTAGCTAGAAGAATTAGAAAAAGAAAGTAAAAAGAAAAAGGCCCAGCTATGCTATTAATATTATAGCTAATAAAACATAAGAAACAAATCAATTCTAAACATAGCCTGGTAAGTACTAAATTCCCTAAATGTAAAGCCTTTTTAATCTTTCCACTAATGCCTCAATCTTAACCAATAACACTTAGCTGCTAATTGTTTTCCTTGACCATGACCATTGATTGAGCCCAAGACTTACATTCTGGTCTTAAGCACAGACACTGACTCTTGTCCACTTCAACTCTACAGTGAAAGCCAACCTAACCCACCCAGAAGCCCGTGTTGTAATGATGTGTGGGGAGCTAGCTCCTCTCAGAATTTATCTCAGTTCACCAGGAGTGCAGGAGGTAGACAGGCAAAACTAGGAATCCCAAGCACATCATCTGTTTTCAGTTCACAAACACATCATCTATTTTCAGGTAACCTTTAATTATTTGCACCTGGCTTATGGCACTTGGCAAAATGCATGCCAGTTAAATATTTAAATATGACCGACACATCATGCCCAAGGGCTTTGACATTGAATGTGACCCCTCCACCTATTGAATGGTGGCACTAAGGCATCCTTTCTGCTATTAGGAAAGTCCATGGATGGGTTATCCAACAAGCAACAGGTCCGTGGACTTCTTTGTATTTATTTACCAATCTGTGAATTATAATTTCCCTATTTTCCCTGTGAAGACATGACGAAGTCCATGGTAAACAAAGTAAAGTAATTTGGTAATGACTCAATAATTTGGTAATTACTTGGTTAATCGCATATTGATCTCCTCTCATCTGCCTAGCCCCAGTAACCCTTCACCTCACAGGTGATGGAGGAGGGAGTAAATGAACAGTGCTGAAATTGAAGCAGTTGTCTGCATTGCTCCTATGTAGAACACCGCCCAACTTTCTGAGACCTAGGAAAGAGGCTCCAGACAAGATTTTGGTTACTCATTCTGCCCGCAGGAGATGCTAATCCAAATGGATTGGGGTTTATGGCTTTCCGAGACTCCTGTAAGCCAGTGACTTGGGACAGGGTTGTTCTTCAAGAATTTTTTAAGCTAGTGGAAGAGGTGGCTGCACCTTCACTCTCAAATTTAAAAGGTGTCAATGCCAATGACAGCCCTTTTTTGGGTCCAGGAACTTCCTCCTGGAGGCCATAGCAGAGGGCCTCAAATTGCTATGCATGCTCTCACCGATGGTCCCAGGCTCTCTAATCAGGTCTGGTAAATGCTGACCAACGGCCCTAGGTTCAGTATCTATGTGAACCCTACAAAGAAACAGAACCTGAGGCTGGGTAATTTAAACAATGATGTATAAAAAGACTTCTCCCCAGCTTTGTTTCCCTGCAAAATATTCCAAACATTAGAGGCTGTTTGCCAGCACATGGTGGGAGATCAGATGCTTCAAAATACTCTCCTAGAAGACATTCAGCCATCAGATCGCTGTCTGGTCCACTGGAGATGCCGTTCACACCCTACTGATAATGGTTTCCAGGGAGAGCCAGAGAGCAAGTCAAACCTGCTCAGTGACATCCAAAGTTAGGCTGCCATCCTGAATCTGGGATCCACACATCTTGTCACATGTGCCCCCAATCCTTCCCCTTCCTGGATATATATACACCCCTAGATTGTCCCCTTTTTCATTGCTGTATCACCTATAGGACAACCCCTTCCTGTGATGTATATATTTACCTGTAACTAGGGGAGCTTGTATGCCCCCCCAAAGATATATAAAGGTTTCTTGGTTAGTAATAACCCTCTCTCTCACTCCTGCAATTCCCACCATCCATAGCCTCACATGGGCCACCAAGTGGGGCTGAGGTGAGCATGCTGCTCATGATATGTATCCAACTTCGTTATTTCACCCTCTCCTCTCTCTCTTTTTTCTATGACTTTATTATAATCTTGACTTATTATCACTGTAAAATTGTGCCTACTGAACCTGTAAAGGTTGTTTAGAGGCTGGCTCCCCTGACAATTAGGAAATCATCCGGTGAGCCCTTACTGCCAGGGTAAGAGCTCAGAAGAACATCTCTTGGACTCAACCCCACAGTTGACAGAGGTGGAGGCCCGTGCTCCTTCCTGGTATGCCCTCCACCCTGACACAGGGCTGAGGTCCCTGAAATAGGAGTAGGTCCTCCTCCCCATTTTCCTGTGTCTCTTACCTTCCAGGAATCACAAAACTTTCTGAGCAAAGAAGACCAGCTGTTTTCCCATGTGGCATAGGCTGATCGACGATCCCGCTCAATTTCAGTACCTTTAATTCTCTTCTTCCATGCTCAGCTGGGTCCTATGGGTTTGGTGAGAAATAAAGGAGAGAGGGATCAGTGGCGGCATAGCTGCTAAGCACCGTTAATTCGTTCTTCATGAGTTATACTACACCTATAGTGAAAATGTGCACTGACGATTAGTAAGTCAACATAATTAACCCAAGGCACCTTGTTTATTAGAGAACCCATTCTTTGGTGAGTCAATTGATGTCAGAAGAGACTCTATATAGAATCACTTCATAAACTGCAGGGGCATTTCCTAGGGAACGCCTGGTAGGGAAGAGGCACAAGCTACTCACATATACACACACACGCACACAATCAAACACTGATTATACTGGGAGCACACAAGTACTTGCAACCTAAGCTAAAGAAAAGTGGGAACTGAAGCAACGTAAGAGACCATGGATCACAGTTAACATCAAACAATTTATTAAGCGTTTTATTCTACACTTCATGGAGTTTAAAATCCATCCAATGGCATCTTCCCAGCGAGTTTAATGCCTTCATGTTTGTTTTTTCCTAATGGCAGTTGTCTTTTTTAAAATATGATGTTTGTTTGAATGCTATTAACTCAGTTATTTTGAAGTTTTCAGTTTTTCCATGCTTGTTATTATTATTTTTGTGCTTGTAGGAAAATGAATGCCATTTTTTCCTGCTCTCTATTGTTCTCACCTGATCAGTAGTTTTTATATAAAAGTTTTATATAGTAGTTTTATTTTAATAGTCATAAACTGGATGCTATCTAAACATCCAGCAACGAGTGAATAGATGAATAAACTGTGATAAATGTAATCATTAAGATGCCACACATTAAAATTAACTCACACTCTTAGGTATAATGTGTGAGTCTATTCACATATAGATGTGTTGAATGAAAGAAGATAAATAATCCTAAGTACTCTTAAATTATTTAGAAATAAATTATGGTATATGAAAATACGATCATAAATCTGTGTTTTGTGTACAAGAACATGGCAAGAAACTGCCCTTCTCAAATATTATCCTTGACACCGAGTCCTCACATGACATCCCTTTTCTGGAGCACCCACTTCTTTGAGAACATCATTGCTTTTCCTCTATAAATAGACCAGACAAGGATAGGCAGTGCTTGAAGAGCAGCATCCCCCCCCCCACCAGTGTCCCCATCCAGTGAGCAGGATTGAATACAGATGAGTCACATGAACCGTATGAAGAGCTGAGTCTCCTTGTTGGCATGTTAGTGTGTGTGAGTGGGCTTGAATGAGAGACACATTGGGTATGTGGGATGGTCTTCCTGACGAGGAATGTCTCCTTGTCAGCAAGGGTCCGACATGAGATGCAGCTGGTGGAGTCTGCGGCAGACTGGAGGCAATCTGGAGAGCTCAGAGATACTTGCATGCAGCCTCACCTGTAGCAGCTATACCATGCAATGGGTCCACCCGGCTCCAGAGACTAGCCTGCTGTGAGTTTCGTTATTAGTACACATGGTGATCCAACATACTACACAGACTCTGAGAAGGAGTGATTCGCTGTCTCCAGAGACAACGCCAAGAACGCATTGCATCTGTAAATGGGGCACCTGTAAATTGAGGATAAGGCTGTGCATTGCTTTGCAAAAACACACGAGAATTCAGTGAAAGCCTAAACACAAACTGCCTTTGCAGTGAGGGGCTGGGCTCCAGGGGGCGCTCAGGACCCACAGAACACAAGACTCAGACCCAGGTTCAGGTGCTGATGTGCCAGGACTGTTTTAAAGACTGGATATATATATTTTTACCAACTCACCCAAGTGTTTCGGCTGTTAGGTTTTTTGGCATTAAACCATAAATGAATGAATTTTTGCATTTTAAACCACAAACACGAGTAAACCCAGGATCCGTCTGCAATGTGTTAAAGTCTGCAGCTTTTTCTCCATCTCACAATCTTCCAAGGGAACATATGTTATGGTAACTCTGTTACTGTGGGGATAAGGGAATTCAAGGTTAGTTGTAGCAGGAGAAAACATTCATATATAGCAAATTCCATTGAGTCTCTTCACTTTTCTCTCATCAATAATCTTCCAAATTTCCAATGGTGATGTGAGGACTGGAACTTTGCTGTTTTTTGTTTTGTTATGTTTTTATTTTGCCCCTCATCTCACACAATTATTGGCAATTCAAGAGCTGGATTTACTCTTCCTCCTCTCATCACCTGCCTCAATTAGCTTATTTTCTGCTATTCAGTCACTTCTTGTACGCCCTATTCCCTGTGGGCATCTGTCCCTGCAGCCTCTTGCCCAGAGATTCACACTTCAGGCCAACTTATCTTGTCCCATTCCTCCAAAGAAGGCATGTCAGTGGAAGCCTGCACAAGCCACACTGCAGTGACAGGGATGGGCTGCAGGGGGCGCTCATTACCCAGGGATCACTTTAGAGATGCCTGGAAGACTTCTAGGTAGAATACCTTAAAATAGACACTTATTTCTTGTCCTGGCACAGAAAATGTCTCACCAGGGGCAGCCAATCCTTATTAGAGTTTGTGTGTGTTTGTTATTTTATGTATGAGTGTATCATCTTGTTAATATGCATGTATTACTGTGTTGGTTAAAGTGTTATAGGTTATAGCGTGTGTAATTCTTTGATTATGATATTGCCACTGTTTTTTATGTTTCTATTTTACTTTGTGTTACTCCTTATATTAATGTGTGTATGTTTCTGTGCCTATTTGTATGTAGTAAGCATATGTAGCTGAGTGTGAGTTAATACAGAAATGCTATTATGTGAGTTAGGGGGAATATATGAAGGGAAGCCCCCCAAAGTGGAATCCCCCCCACCCAAGCTATGTATTTGAATCACATAGGCTCATGGGAAGAGTTGGAGGAAATTATGCTAAGTGAACTTAGCCAAACACAAAGGACAAGTAAAACATGAGTCCCCTGAGGTAAGTTTAATCAATACAGTAGATATAGAAGAAAGGCCACTTATCTCACATTATATGGGTTGAGATTCAGTGAGACAGGTGGGGGACAAACCAAATCCAAGGATGTACATGTTGTTCTAACACACAAAAAAGGGGGAAATGCAGGGAAAGTGAAGGGAGGATAATGGGAGGGGTATACATGTTTAAATTCCTTTCCAAAACAAACTTATTACCTTCAAAGTACTCTCCACTACACTTGACACATTTGCCAAATCTGTGATTGCATTCTTGGAAACATTTTCAAACTTCTCTGTGGATGGCTGACAGTACCTCCCTCATTTTTTTCTTCACCTCTTCCACGTCTTCAAATTGCTGTCCTTTCATGTCACTTTTCATTTAGAGAAACAAAAAGAAGTCACACAGTGAGGTCAGGTGAGTGAAGTGCTTGAGCCAAGAAAGGCATGGTGTTTTTTTTGCCGAAACCTGGTGCACTGAGATGGCTGTGTGAGCAGGGGCAATGCTGTGATGGCAAAACCAGTCCCTGGTCTCCCACAAATCAACCCCCCCTTTTTTTTGTCACTCACTGTTATGCTATCTTTTCAGAACCTTTAAGTAGAAAGCTTGATCAACAGTCTGACCTGCTGGAACAAGTTCCAAATGCATGACAAGTCGATATTTTCATCCATTCAGGAAGTTGACAGACATCCATAATGATGCTTTTCATTAATCAATATTTTACCCTTTTGAAATGAGGAAACCACTCACACACTTGAGTTTTTCCCATGTGTTCAGCATTATGGCAGTTTCTTTGGCATTTTACCTGAGCAGGAAACAAAATTTCACAGTTGCAGGTCATTCTCCTAAAACAGCCATCACAAAAATTGAGGTTTGAGTGAAAATGCTTCTACAAAAAAAATTCACTGTGACCAGAGAGTACCTTCCCAGGTGATGTCACTGGGTGCACTAACTCAGACAAGTTGCTGGATGCTCAGCTAGTGGGGAAAATGTGTACTATGAAAGTTCTACCCCGCGGAGCTTTTTTCCAGTGCTTTTTTTTCGGGGGTGAGGGGGCGCTCCTTGTACATCTGCATGTATAATAATATATGTGGTATGTTTGGAGTGTTTCCATTAGTGTATTCTGTCATCACAGATGCCCTTAGTTAGGAAAGGATGTCAATGAGTCCTCATAATTTCCCCTATTTTACAAAAGAAAAAAAAAAGATGTTGCAAACATCTACATGCAAACTTTGAAGTTAGGTTTTGTGTTTTCTTGTTTTGTTTTGATTTTTGTTTCAATGTTTCTACTGGTCACTAGGACATCTATAATAGAAAATTTTTTCTGTAAACCTCAGTTAATCATAACTTTACATCCACACCAGTGTGGTGGATCATACATTTCCATGCACAGTGCCCTCATCTGTGTTTGATCACTTAACACAGGTTACACTCAATTAACCTTTCCCTGAAGTTATAATCTCTTGTATGAGATATGATTCTGTATTCCACATACCATTACCTGTGGTAGGAGGCTTAGTGGCTTAGTGCTTAGATTTGGACCAGCAATAAACAAGGTCAGCAGTTCTAAACTGGAGCTTTCTACTTATGCAAAGAGCTACAGTCTTAGAAATGCACAGTTTCTGAGTTCGACCCTTTCCTACAGGCAGGGCCACTATGAGTTTTGTTTTTCTGGTTTGGTAGCTGTGGTGCCATTTTTGAGGACCTTATGTGACAAACGGGACTGGGATGAGATTGAGTTTTGCTCTCAGGAGAAGCTGTGAATCAGATCATGATCTTTGTTGGATGGCTATTTCAGATATGATTCCTTACAGTGGATGTAAACAATAGTAGTTGACATCTGAGAGGAGAAAAAAAGCTTTCCAGAGTGGCCTGGATGAATAAGATTATCAGGAGGCCAATGCATACAAGAAATATCTTACCAGAAGCTCCAAACCATATATACATAAACGAAATACATGGCAGGGTGCAGAATAGATGATTACATTGGGATGAAACTTGATCGCACTATATTATTCCTACCCAAAGATCTTTGAGTGCATGGGTTTGGTAAGAAGATCCAGGAGATAGTGATTGGGGGACACACCTGGGTGTGCCTGTGAGAGGATTCCCTGTGATGCCATCCTGCTGTGTGTAAAAGGATCCAGTGAGTAACAGCGTCTGTGTGTGATCTCATCACTGACAAAACCAGAGTTGGGGTGCATTCCTGGCCCCAGCATCTGGCTTACCACTGCCCGCCATACAGGCTTTGGACAGCAGAGTGCCCACTATGGTGACAGCTAGGCATTTTGTGAGTTCTATGGGACTCTGCAGTGTTTTGCAGAACCAAGAGAAATGAGGGGATATACTCAAGGGAGAAAGGGGTGGAAGGGGAATGGAGCAGACTAGTATCTTCAAGGGTTGGACGTTTTCAATCTCCAACTCCTTTGAACTGATTTGGTATTAATTATTACAAAGGAAATTATTACTACACTATAAAAACATTCCCCATTCTGATTCCAGGAGATATCATGCAAGTCTGCATCTGATAACAATATTCATAAAGCTCCAAGTGATGGGACTTGACTCCATTATCTCGGGTAGTGACCAGGATACAGGTTATATGTGACTGATGCCTGTGGACCAGTGATTAGCGCAATTGATGCTCCATTTGTTGACTTGTAAACTAAAACAAGATAAAGTAAAAGACTTTGAAATACTAACAAACATAGCAATTATTTTTTGAAAGATACTTCTGGTGTTTGAAGTACTATGAAGTACCAGTATTATAGAATATGCCCACAGAATCCATTTTTAAAATAAAATCAAAGGCATGGTAAGTTAGACTTCACTCAAAAATTGTGAACTTCTTTGCTGCCTCTGTAAGTAAATAATTTTTTCCACTTTAGAAGAGACACATACATTATTTTGTAAGCATATAATTCAACTATGTTTGCTCAGACTTCATTTTTTTTTCTACCCACAGATGTGAGAATGCAAATGTGCATGAATTCACATTGAGTGTGTGCCCACAAATGAATTAGGAAGGTGATAAGTCATAAGTAAAGACACATTTGCTTGAAAATCATGATATCTCCAACTTTGGATAGTAGGGTCTTAGTTACTTTGTGAAATTCAACATTCTTTTTCAATCCAGAGATATCGAATAGGAGATTTATCCAAGCATATTTAGCCATGTCTTAAAAGTGAGCCTGTAAACACATTTAAGCAGAACACGACCATGCCATGACCTCATGACCTGCATCATTCACTGAGTGAGAGATGTAAAACATTCATGGAGGTGGAGTATTCCTGAAAACAGTGACAAATAACTCAAAGGTATTACCTAATTTTAGAAACTCATTTATTGCATGTTCATACATTTCCTTCCAATATCTTTTTCATTATAGAAAGTCAGTGCATGTTCAATAAATTAATAGATGTTGCTACTTCAATGCCTTGTGCTCTTGGCAATCAACATGCTTAGTAATAGAGTCATTTTTTTAAAAAAACAAGTTTTTAAATGATTGTCTAACTTTGGACTTAGAAAAGCAATTTCATTTTGGTAATGTTACTTTACAGTTGTTTTTAAATTGATTAAATTCCACAAAAATCATAAAGTTGAGCAGTAAACATAAAAATCTGGATAGAGCACTGAGTGGTTCTAAAAATCACAAATTTTTGCACATTACATTTTGTAGCACTGAGGAAAATACAGATTTGATAAAGACTCCAAGCCATTACAAGCAAATAACCAATGCTAGCTCAGATGCAGAAAAGGCTAGGTGAGAACTTGTCAGTAAACTCTTCTCTGGAGAGCCTTATTCCTCCACTATTCCATATGTCTGCTGGATAATGTGATGAAAGTTGAAAGATAAGCAATCAATCATAGTCATAAGATACTATTAAAAGGAGAGGAGCTAATAGACTATGTCTACAGAAATGCATATTGGGGTACAAGTAGGCCCAGGAGCACACACAGGTAAGACACATGTTGGTACTGGATTTTTAGATAGGTGGACTAGTTACTTATCATTTAACCTTTTTTTTCAGTCTTATTACAGCAACTAAGATAATTCTTGAATAATATCTAGTGGCCGAAGTCCAAGATGAAAAAGAATACACATATTTTGATATCTAGTGCTCTATCTTGTGAATTATAAACACAATGACAAAAAGCAACTAACATTCACAGAAACAATGCTAAAAACTTTACCAGAGACCATGGACTTCACTGAATCTTACAGTTCCAAGAACTTTTTGTTCTTACTCCCTGGTCCCTCACAAGCCTGATTTTCTTCAGGGTGGTTATTTGGTTGCATACACCTAAGGTCCAATGCTTCTCTATCAGTGACTCAGTCTTCTACGGTACTCTGGGACTTGAATCTAACTTATAATGTTAGGGCCTGTTTTCATTCACACTTCCATGGCCATTGAGTTGATTCTGACTTTGAGCATCCCTGTAGTAGTTACATAATTTCAGGTCAACTTGAAAAATAGAGTGAGGGGTGGAGGTTAGCCTGTCAGTCAGGTCACTGGTTGATGTTGCTTTCTGATGGATGTGACCTTTTCAAGAGGATTTTGGGAACTTCTCTGTCTTTGCTTCACCTTCCTCCTGAGGAGACCCTCAGGAGCTGGAGGAGCCATACGGAGATGCTTCTACTGCCACTGGATCCACAAGACTTTCCACCTACCAGCATGTGATCCTCTTGCATTTGGCATCATTGCATGTGCTACGTGAGTCTAGGAGGAATTTATGGACTTGTATTGGACATATAGGGTAATATCAGACTTTTGGGCCTGATCTGGTGAGGGCAGGGATGTTTTCTCAAAATACAATTTGATATAAATCTCTCTGTTACACACATATCAGTAACTCTGATTTGTTTCACTAGTCAACACAGGCTACCACAATCCCTACAGCTCAGAATCGAACTTCTCTTTTGTGTTTCTGAAGCTATATGGTCCTACTGTGTGGAATGCAACTCCCCAACAGCCCTACCCAACCAGGTTGAAAAGTTGTGTCCCCGGTCACCTTGCATCAGTGACTCCTGTAGTCCACCATGGGCATGTTCTGTTTCACTCTTCAGAGGCCGAGTTCTCTCATCAGAAAATCCAACAAGGATGAAGAAATTCTTCACTTCTTCCTGTGTTTTCTTCACAGGGTCCTTTTCTAAGATCACCCCAAAGGCCTTTGGCTCTGACCTAATGGACCCTATGCAGACTCTTTCACTCACCTGCACCTTTTCTGGGTTCTCACTAAGCATAGTTTGCGTGTTGACTGGAAACTTCAACCTGCTTGGAAGTCACTAAAAAGGGTTGCACCCATATGTTGGGATGATAAACATTACAACCCATCTCTGATGAGCTGATTTTCAATCTCCAAAGAAACCTCCAAAAACCACATGTTTCTGTCAATGAAACACATGGACCCTATATTGTTGTAAGCAGATGAGATCAACCACATCACTATATTGATAACTAAAATCTGAATCAAACAGCTGAATGTCATCTGGAAAATCTCTCAAACTTTATAGCTTATAGTAGAAGACTTACAGCAAGGGGTATTCTAGCTATTACATTCTTATCAGGTGAGCAAGTGCAGGTGCTAATTCTTGCTAGGTAGTATATATTTCTTACTAACTGGGGAGGTTACTTCTCAGAAGAATCAAGATCCTGTTGGGAAAGCCAGAAGACAGAAGAGGAGAAGGGAAACTAACTGACTCCCTTACTAGGAAAAATGGGGAATGTAGTAACTGTGCTTAATAGGAGGCACTCCATATTTCAAACTGCCTTCACCCCCTACTAGCAGTTAGTCTCGGGCTATCCTTCACGTTCCATGAGGTGGGCCACTTGGATGCATTTTGATGTAAACTTTGCAAGACAATTTATCAGACATGGACCTATAAGCAGCACTAATAGTATCAAAGAGAATGAGCTAGCAATGTTGGTTGAAAGGGAGGTTATCCATGATTCTAATAAAATATTCTATGGGACCAGGATTCCTGTGATACCTTTTCTTTTGTGCTGGTCTAATACTCTTTGTAAGGTAGTTGACATAAAAAAAAACAAGTTTGCCCAGAGTGGCACATAACCTGCCTTGAGAACAATAATAAGTTAAAGTCTTCAGGGCTACTATATTTGGAGCAATATATAAATTACCAAGCAGAAAATGAGTACATTCTGGAAAAGGAAGGGTCTAATACTATTAGGGACAGTTTTGGTGTAGCGGACAACACTCTAGGGCTTTCACTTGTATTTAGAAACAAATGGATAGACCATCCCTTGCTTTGAGCAAAACCATCCAGTTTGTCTGGGGAACCAGGACACTGCTGCAGGGCTGTTGACATTGAGGAAAAATGGGTGGCAGCTTCCTGGGGATCAGGAAGAGGAAGGGATCTCCTTTCTAAGCAGAGTGTAATTATATATTATTTGGTCTGTATTTTCAAACTTTTATGTTTGTACAACTTTAAAAGGGACACAGGAACCCAGTTAAGTTATTACATCCTGAATATTAACTTTGATTTCCAGGACATAAATATAAAGGGGAGCATTGACATAGGTAAAGGTTTTCATATTCTCCAAATGCTGGGTCAGGATCTTCGTGGTCTCTAAAAGTAAAATCTACAGGATAACACTTTGAGTTTAACAACATTTTCAAAGGAATTACATGTGCCTATTCAGAATAAAGCACCCTGGGCTAGGGTCCATGAGGGGTTTTTCATTTGAAGTCCTATTGTAAAAGAGGTTCATATAAAAGGAAAACTAGAATGGGTTGGTACAAATAAACAAATCCTAGGCAAGTTTAATAGGCTGGCAAACCTATTTTGCTGAAATTCTACCTTCAAGTAGTTGAGAGATGAAATTGCTTTTCATTTTGTGGAGGGAGCTGGATTGGCTTGGGAAAAGCCAGTAATGGCTAAAATAATGGTACAGGGGTCCTTTCAATTTGATTCTAATTCTTTCTTCATCCTCCTTTGATGTAGACAGTGTTCCTGGGCTGGAGTAGATTATAATGAGTAGAGATAGGAACAGGGATTCTGGACTGGATTTAATGCCACACCTTTGACTCTACCTGCTGGAGAGATTGGAGATACTCAAGAAAGAATTGGTTAGTTACATCAGTAAAGGTGCAACTGGTAAATTGATGCAACAGGTATGGAGGGCACTCAAATACAATTTTAAAGTGGTGAATTTGTTTTTATAGGGTTACACATTGCCCACAGAAAGGCAAGGAGAAGACGCTCTGGCCATCTTTCCCTGGTCACCAGAGTCAGCTTAGCTAATGTGGACTAATAATCTGATACATGCTTTTTACCTGCCCAGAACTCTGAGGTTGGTATGTACAGTGAAGCTTCCTCTTGGCATTAAATGACTTTGTTAGACCTTGAGACCTGGGAGGTAAAATACAGGCTCATCTTCAGATTCCAATGAATCCATATTGTGTTAGTCCAGGTGGACTAGAGAAAAAATTTCGTAAACATGCATATGAGAATAAGGGAAGGGTTTTTATATCAGAGAAATGGAACATTAAGAAAGCATCCCAACTCAGTCTAGTCCAAGTTCATAAATCCAATATTAGCCCATTTGTCATATACCAGTCTATAAGTCTTCTTCTGACTCATGAAGCATGTGCAATGATACCAGGACAATCACAGGCCAGTGGGTGAGGAGTCTTACATATCTAGAGGCAGTAGAAGCATCCTGACACTGGCAGGGGTCTCCCCATGGTTCCTCATTTTCATACTGTGGTGGTAGAAGTATTCATTGGTGGTAGAAGCATCTCAGCACTGGCAGGGATCTCTCTGTGGCTTCTCAGGGCCCAGAGGTGTGGTTCTATCAGGGAAAGCCAATGTGGCTTCTCGTCTGGCTCCTCCAGGTTCCAGGACACAGGATCCATCAGCTTGCCACCATCTTGTCTTGTCAGGTAGACCGACTCCTAGAAACTGGGTCTCTAGTCTCTCATCTCCATGGGGGAAAGATCTCAAGATTTCACAGAATTCTCAGAGAAAGCCATGCCCACACAGAAGTCTCATTGGCTATCTCCAGATTGACAGGTTAGACTCCACCCCTACACTCTTAGTCAAATTGGCACCGGGTACGTGACTGCCAGACATACCTAGGAATAATCTTATTTAAAAGGGATTTAGTCACAGCTGAGGCAGTTTTTGTACTCCTGGGAAGAGCTTCAGTCCATCCAGAAAAGGTGTCCAAAAACACTAGCATATGCTTATACCCAACAGGCAGTGGCTTAAACTTAGTAAAGTCTAGTCTCTATAGTCTATGGGGGCTGGATGCCTGGAGAGGGGCTTGCACCCTGTCGAGCATTCACTTGGGCAGATAACACACACCTTTGGGTCTCTGAGACCACTGCATATTGGAGCTGAGGTGCATAGCTTAGTAGCTGGTAGGTGGCAGCTTTTAACGTTAGGGAGTACTTACCAATCTTTTGTGTGTTTTTATTCCTTAGGCTTTTCCTCAAGAAAGCTTGCAGTGGCTGAGCTAGCCAGAGCTCTTTTGATGATTAAGTGGGAGAGTCTGGCATCACCAATGACATCAGGCACACAGGGAAAATTATAAGAGATTTCATTGACTTTAGAGCTGCTTTTTGAGTGGGAGAGGCAGTCGAGTTATCAGGTGTGTTAGTCCAGGTTGACTTAAAAAACAAATCCAGAGACATTCGTATGTGTGTAAGAGACAGAGCTTTATATCAAAGAAAAATGTGTTTTGAGAAAGCAGCCCAGCCCAGTCCAGGTCAAATCCATAATTCTAGTATTAGCCCATTCATCCAATACTAGTCCATAAATTCCTATGTAGACTCACAAAGCACATGCAATGATGCCGAATGCAGGAATATCACAGGCTGATGGGTAGAAAGTCTTCTGGATCCAGTGGTGGTATAAGCATCTCAACTCTGATGTGGGTCTCCCCATGGCTCTTCCAGTTCACTGGGTGTCTCAACAGCAGGGCAGGGAAGGCAGAGAGAGTGGGTACAGCCTCCAGGGAGCTATTTATCTTGATTGCTTCTCCAAATGAAGTCATCAAGCTGAGACCTGATTGACAGGCTAATCTCTACCCCTTCACTCTTAATATCCTCAGGTTGACAGGACATTGTTTCACTACCACAGGTCACCCCTTGTCAAGTTGACACTTTTACACAATTCTGTGGCCATACATAATTTAAAAACAAAACAATAATAAAATCATCTCTTTGTCTAGCAGGCTAAAACTAAAATGCATACAACTTAAAGACATATTAACATTGTTTAAACATAATACTCTATAAGCAACAAAACAAAAATATGCTCTGTTTAACAGTTGCAGTTATATGAACACCTATATTATAATCCAATAATTCTATAAACATTTTACCCAACTTATAAAATTTGTAAGCCAGGCACTTTATGCCTTTATCCTTCCCATTTTGGGAACCCACTTTCTGTACTGCCCACTTACATCAATGTCTCCTCTGAGGAGACAGCATGTTCTCTGATGTGATGAATCTTCATTCCAGTGGGAACCTTGTGAGATACCATCCATAAGCAAAGTCCAATCAGGACAGGCCATCTATAAGACCAGCAGCAATATGCACCAATTCATAGGCTCAAAAATCATCTTTTCTTCTGGTCGAGTTCTTGTCAACTGAATGTGGGCTGCTTCACTTAGCCTCACCCAGGGTACTCATTGGTCACCTCACCTTTAGACTATGGGTCCCTTCACAAATTCTTAACAAGCCTAGACTCTTTGGGCTAGCTCATGAATTTCAAACCAGCCACACCACTCTTATCTATCCTTCTAGTCTCTGTGTACCAGGTCCGTGGATGTCCACAGTCAGACTCAACCCATATCTCTGCTGCTGCACTTCTCCCACTTCCACTCAACAAATGGATTTGGGTGGTCACCCAGTGAGCTCTTCAGGCTGCCGGCAGGGTCTCTTTTTCATCAATCCTAGACAGGACAGTTTCTTTCTGGCTCCAGATTTTTCCAGCCTTAGAGCAACCCACTACTTTAAAAGTTAAGGAGCTCTTTTTTTTTCTTTTCTTCAATCTGTCAACAGTCCCCTCAAGTGGCAAGGCTCAAGACACTGGTGGGACTTATCTTCTCAGAGCCTTCTTTGTAGGCATATCCTGCACTCATTTAAAAATCCAATATAGAAGGGAAATAGGCTTACAAACTTTCAATTCTTATTTTCTAATAATCATTTCTATCAATCATTCCATCAATTACACTAGGCAGAAGAAAATGTTGTTAGAGCACACCAGATCCTAAATGCAATTCTTTTTTTTTTTTTTGGGGGGGGGGCATCACTGATCTCCGGTGGTGGGAGTAGGAGGCCCAGCCCTACTGCTGGAATTGAACCTCCGTCCCAGTGGGCCGCAGTCCTGCGCACAACCACTACGCCACCGGGGCTCAGCCCCCTAAATGCAATTCTTAAAACATTCAAGTTCAATCCTTATCTATATAGTATCTTAAGTTTATCAAAACTATTCCATTGATACAAAATAAGGCCTTAGGCCCAAGGCTTTCTGTAAACCATTTTGAACTTTTTTAGCCATTTTGATTAAGCAGCATAGCCTCAGAGAAAAAGTTCAAGGGGCAGTTTTTTCATCTGAGCTCAAAATTTACATCTATCAAGTTCATTTTGGCCATTGCAAACAAGAATAACCCAAAACAATGACCAAAGAAAACAATCAAAACTTTCCAGTGTTCAGACCCACTACCCCTTGAATGAGGGGAAGACCAGGACCCTTTGAAGGAGTACTCTACTACGTCATGGAGCGTTTATACTGTTAGTCTTTCTTCTAGCCTTCTCCAAAGGGACCTGCAGCCTTTCACAAGAGTGACTGTTTACTGGGGGGAAAAATAATCAAACTTTTGGGGGGTTACTGGACACTGGCTCTGGATTTTCACTCTATTGTTAAATGGAAGAGGTTGGGCCAAAGCAGGACCTTAAGACACAAGTAAGCTGCATGAAGAAGTGGTCCAAATGCCCACAGTCTCCACTCCTGTCCAGTACCTTCTTTCTCCCAGTCTGCACCTATGGTCTCTTTGGCAGTTCCTCTTCATACTTTAACTGAAGGACAGAAAAATCACACTTGGTTTATGTCACTTATAACTGGAGAGCAGCAACACTACAACCCCTTTCTGGGCTCTCCTTAAAGGACAATGATGAAGGGAAATCCTACTAATGGCCCGAGCTTCAAGCAGTGCACCTGCTTTAAGGCATCCACCTGCTGGTCGTTCAGTTTGCTGATAAGAAGAAATGACTAGATGTGAGATCAAATACTGTTTCATGGGTTGTGGCTAATGGCTTGGCTGGATGTTCAGGGAATTGGAAGGAACATGATTGAAAAATTGATGGCAGGGACGGAGGTCATGCATGGGCACAACAACATGGACTTTAAATCCCCATGGATCATTTGGCTACTGCCACTTCTGAGTGCCTGGGTCAGTCCGGGTAGACTAGAGGAACAAATTCCATAGACACACATATGGATATAAGGAAAAGGTTTATATATAAAAGGAATGGAACACTGAGAAAGCATCCCAACCCAGTCTGGTTCAAAATCACAAGTCCCATATTAGTCCATATGCCCAATACCACTCTATAATGTCTCTTTCTGCCTCACAAAATCACAGGTCAGTGGGTGCAGAATCTTGGCGCTGGCAGAGGTCTCCCAATGGCTCCTCACTTGAGGGCTCAGGATTCATCAACAGCATCCAGTGGTGGCAGAAGCGACTCATCGCTGGCAGGGGTCTCCACATGGCCTTTCCAGCTTCAGAGGTCTGACTCCATCAGGGGAAAGGTGTGTGGCTCCAGCTCTTTCAGCTTCTTGGATGCTGCCATCTTGTCTTGTCCATGATTAATCATCTCTCAGACTAACTCCCAACAACTGGGGAAGATAGCGTCTCCTCTCAATGAGGGAAATATCGCGAGATTTCCCAGAAGTCTCAGGAGAAAGCCATGCCCACATAGAGGCCTCATTGGCTACTCAATGGTTATTTCCAGATTAACAGGATAGACTCCACCCCTACATTTCAATCATAAAATTAACATAAGCACATGACTGCCACAGTGCCCCATCTGCCAGCAGCAGAAACCACATTAAGTCCAAGAAATGGGGCCATTCCTCAGGGAGAGCAACTGACAACTTGGTGGCAGGTTGCCTACATGGGACCACTTCATCATGGAGGGGGCAGTGTTTTGTTCTTATTGGAATTGACACCTATTGTGGATATGGATTTACACTCCCTGCATGAACTGCTTCTGCCCAAACTACCATTTGTGGACTTACAGAACACCCCAGCCACCAGCATGGCATTCCACACAGCATTACTTCAGACCAGGGAACTCACTTCACAGCAAATGAAGTGCAGCATTGGTCCCTGCCCATGGAATCCACAGGTCATATCATGTTCCTCATCATCCTGAAGCAGCTGGCTTGATAGAATGATGGACTGGCCTCCTAAAGACACAATTATAGCACCACAGAAGTGGCAACAACATGAGGGACTGAGGCATTGTTCTCCAGAAAGTTGTATATGCTTTAAACCAGTGATCCATATATAGTGCTGTGTCTCCAATAGCCAGGATTTATGGGTCCAGGAACCAAATGGTGGAAACTGTCATGACACCACTAATAAGTACTCCTTAGTGACCCACTGCAGCATTTTTGCTTCCTGTCCAGCAACCGTGTGAGCTTCGGGCCTGGAGCTCCTGGTCCTGAAAGAAGGAACACTCCCACAAGGAAAGACAACACAGATTCCATTGAACTGACAGCTGAGCATGCTCCCTGTACACTTTGGGCTTCTCATACCTTTGGATCAACAGGTCAGGAAGGGTGTCACTATACTGAGTGGTATAATTTATCCTGATTACCAAGGAGAAATTGAACTGATACTACATAATGGAGGTAAAGAAGAATATGTCTGGAATCCAGGAGATCCCATAGGCCATCTCTTGGCAATAATATGTCCTGTGATTAAAGTAAATGGTAAATTATAGAAACCCAATCCTGACAGGGTGTCTAATGGCCCAGATCCCTCATGAATGAACATCTGCATCACCCCACCAGGTAAAAAACTACAGTCATCTGACATGCATCCCTACGGCAAAGGAAATACAGAATGGGTAGTAGAGAAAGGTAGTACTACCTATCAATTAAAACCACATGATCATCATAAAAGTGAGGTTTGTGATAGTTTATTCTCTTTATATGTGCTTATTGAATATATTTCCTTTGTTCATTTATGATGTATTTGATACAATTAAACTCAGCAAGTTTTCATTTATATGTTTGATAGATGTTTGATGTTAAGTATAAGTGTGATTTCATTAATTTCTGAAAATTATACATGGTTAAATAATTGTGTACAGAATTGTGTACATGCCAAGTTGACATGGGATGGATTTTGATAGGTAGGTTTATTGTGCCAAATTGGCCTATTGGACACATGAGGGATAAATAAGGTTGAAATTTAATTGTAGGGCAATGAGATAAATGGCTCAGAGGGCCTCTCCTTTCTGTCCCTTGCTTTCTGATGATCAGACCAGTATGTAGCTGTCTTAGCTAGTTCTTTGCCTCAACTTATGAGCTACACTATCTGTGCGTTATCCAACCTGTGGACTGTGTCACTATAGTTTGATGTTCCTTTGAGATCTGCTTTGCTACCCTGCTGGTGTATGCATCACTTGAGCTGGGAACTGTCAGACCCTGCCATCTAGCTGACTGGTAATGACTTGACCTGCTATTTGCTCCTGTGGCAGGACTGCCTGTATTGCTCTACAGAAGACTCAGCCATCTGCTTCCTTGACTTGCACCCAACAGCCTTCATGAGTTGAAGGACTGCCCGTGTATTAACTGTATCACAGAAGTGAGTTGAACTGAGCCCTCTGTACTGCTCTATGGACAAAATAGCTGTATATTGTGAAAATATATATATATATATATATTTTCACAAGTGTCCTGGTTTTGTTTCTCTAGAGCAGTTTTTCTACTGTCATGACCCTTTAATACTGTTCTTCATCTTGTGGTGAGCACCCCAACCATAAAATTCTTTTTGTTGCTACTTCAAAACTGTAATTATGCTATTGTTAAGAATTGGGCGACCCCTGTGAAAGGGTCATTTGACCCTCAAAAGGCTTGTGACCCACAGGTTTAGAACTAAACAGAGAATAATGGGACCACAGATTACAAGGGGAAGGAGGAAACAAACATTCCACAGGCTAGTTGTTTTATTTAATTTTTAACCCTCTCAGTGTGACACAGGATAAGAGTTCCACGAAAGTAGAAATATTCAGGTGTTCATCTCACCTGCAGAGTTTTAAAAAGACAAGGACTGTACCAGGTTGCAAGCACACATTTACAGAATTTTCCAGAGTTTAAACTGTTAATTCCCTTCTAAAGAGGAAAAAACATAAACTGAAACCTTTAATTTTCATCTGAAGAAGAGGAAATATAAATGGAAAGTGACCAGAAATCCAAACCAAAGCAAGGCTTACTCCAAAGCTGAGGGTAGGCGCTTGTCAAAGCCCAGGGAATTTTTGTCAGAATTACATACATCTCTCAAATCCAACACAGAGAACATGCAGATCAGCAGAGGCTTGTGAGGAAGACTCAGTGCTGGGCCCTCCGAGGCCATCCTAGACCCGAGGTTTCCCTGGGGCCCTGGAACATCATGAGGGGCACCCCTACTAGGAACGTCCTCTGGGTCAGGCAGGCTCAGCAGGGAGTGGCCAGTCTGTGGTAAGTGGCATCTGGCTGGGGACACCAAATGTAAAACACCCCACTATATTAATAATTAAAACCTTTATTTTAAACAGCTGGACCAAGAGTAGGCTAGTGCCTGGAAAACCTGGAACAAAGAAATTCCAAACCCTTTTACTTCAAAATAGGAGGTTTGCTCAAGGGAAGGAATATTTTTGCCATTATATTCTTGTCAGGTTGGCAGGGTAACAGGATTGAAGGGAAGAGTGCCACTATAGTTACTAAGTCAAGGTCTTACAAGATAGTGTTCATTTCTTGCTAACTAGGCAGGCAGGGTTTGGAGACATCACAAGAGTCAAGGTCTTGTTGAGAGAGTCACAAGAGGAAACAAGAGAAGGGGAGCTAAATGCCAGGAGGTGAAAAGGCCATTTGAAACAAGATGGTGTTCCTCATGTTAAGCTAGGTTACAATAGATACAGCCATATGTGGCAGTCATGTACTTGATGTCACTTTCATGATTGGAAGTCTAGGGGTGGAGTCTAGACTCTTATTCTGGACATAGCCATTGAGTAGCCAATGAGGCCTCTGTGTGGGCATGGCTCTCTTCTGAAACTTCTGGGAAACCTCGTGATATTTCCCTCCTGGAGATGAGAGGCCATCTCCCCAGTTGTTGGGAGTCAGTCTCCGAGATGACATAATATGGACAAGACAAGGTGGCAGCGTCCGAGAAACTGGAGGAGCTACATGACCTTACCCTGATGGAACAGACCTCCGAAGCTGGAGAAGCCATGTGGAGATCCCTGCCAGCAATGAGTTTCTTCTACTACCACTGGATGCTGTTGATGGACCCTGAGCCCTGGAAGTGAGGAGCCATGGGGAGACCCCTGCCAGCATCGGGATTCTGCACTCACTGACCTGTGACTTTGTGAGTTGGAAGGAGACTTTATAGACTGGTATTGGGTATATGGGCTAATATCAGACTTAGGTCTTTGAACTGGACTGGGTTGGGATGCTTTCTCAATGTTCGATTCCACTTGTATCTAAACCTTACCTTTATATCCATATGCGTGTCTATGAATTTGTTTCCCTAGTCCATTTTCTCTGGACACCATATAGGAATGAGCATGAATGCTGTGGTGTGAGACATGAAGTAGTATGTGTAGGAAACAAAAAAATGGGATGAAAATGTAAATGGTCCAATTCTCTAAGCTCATAACCATGGAGTTTGGAAGACAACTCTGGTGGGGGAAGCCTTTAACAGTTCTGAGGTATAGAAATAAAACCTAATAAATTCTCACACAGAAAGAGCTCTCCCCACAACTGCTCGACCACCCCCCTTAAGATGCTCATTTAAAGCTGCTGTTTGCAGGCACCTTGCTCATCCCTGCCCAGCTGTAACTACTTATCTCTAAAAGCAGACATAGCCCTTTTAGTTCTTACATGGAGGGAAGTTAGCTTTCCTTTGTATCATAGCTGCCTGGTACTTTAGAAGTATCTACTCCTTTCCTGTAAGTTAAGAGGAAGCCAGGTGGATATTATTCTTTAAGAAACAAACTCTTCACAGATAGCCTCTATAAAATGATGTTACTTCCTACAGATATTTAGTTTCTCACACATACTACTGGGAATATGGGCTTATCTCTATAGCATCCTGGGCCTGTTGTTTATTATTTTTAAGAGCGATTGTCACCATTTGTTCACTAGCTTGCCAGACACTTCCTCTGAGACACTTCTCAAAGAAGTCAGGATGGCTCAGATTCATACTTTGCCCAATCCAGTGGGTATGTGCCTGATGACAGGTTGCATACCTTGCTACTAGATCTACTGTTACTAAACATTTCTTCTCTTACTTGATCCTGACATCAGAAAGGTCCCCAGTTGCTCTGATGTCCATCATTCTTTTCTTGCTCAGCTGCACATGCTGTTGTTCAAGACCTGTTCCGTTGTGGGGTTGGATCTCAGCAGTATGTACTCAGAAGAGACAAAGCTTTAATGCCAGCCATCAGAGTGTCAGCTTAAGCCACTCTGGCCCCAGAATTTTTAATTCTAGTGTGTATACAAAAGGGACTTGCACAAATGGTGTTCACAGGAATTGTGTTAATAGATCAAGCAGGAATATTTTTGATTTTACCTTGCCAACAAGTCTTCTGATCTTATTTTTGACTTTTAGAGCATTGTGTGCTTCTCCTGTCATTGAAGTTTAGCAGCTGGCTTTTTGTTGTTGTTACTATGTGTGGGGGAGGATATAGAAGAAGAGGGGCGGGGTTATGTTACAGTGGTTAGAAAATGGCCACATTTGTGCTAATATGTTAATCTGGGTAGACTAGATAAACAAATTCATAGACACTCATGTGTGTATAAGAAAGAACATTATGCAAAGGATCAGTTGAATATGGAGAAATCATCCCGGCTCAGTCCAGATCAAGTCCATAAGTCCAGTATTAGCCCATATATCTGATACCAGTCTATAAATTCCTCTTCACACTTGAAACATTGCTTTCTCTGAAGTCACATCCCACCGTTTCTTGAACAAAGACCCTGAATGGGACCACATGGAAAAGGAATGTCAGCACCAAATTTCAAACCAGTTACTTGGGAGAAGTGGTTGAGAAGCGGCAATTCCCTGGGATGGCAGCCAGGCAAAAACTGGTATCACAGATTTACACATGGTTCCAGAACTGAAGGGCTTGACACCCACAGCAACTTGTGTGCCTGTGGATCCCCCCTGTCGACCACTCCAGCTTCAGCTCCACTTCTAGTTCCGTCTTCTCATCTCTGATTCTGCTGCACTGAAGCAATGCCACCCTACAGAAGCCCAAAGACTAAGCCCCCCTGCTTCAAAAGAACACCTCCTGTGTTCCCTACAGTGCTACCAAAAGGGACTGCAGTGGTGGAATTGGCCACAAAGCAGCTTGTGTCATGGGAGGCATGGGTGTCACTGTCTTGGTCAAATGATACATCATGGGCAAATGCCAGAGGCCTCTAAAGACTCGGAAGCTTGGCTTTTCTCCCTTCACCACAGAAAGTCAGGATCCCAATCATCGGCCCACTGTTTCATCCATGGGGCAGTGGCAAGCCCCTTCTTTGCAGGGTCATCCAAACATGGCATGGCTGGTCCTGGCTCCTGCACACAGAGCAGCCCTGGGGGGCCTGGGCTGGCCCTGATTATCAGTAAAGCTTTAAGAAATATTGTAAAGGCCCTAAAAAATCCCCAATATTTAACAATGGCCTGAATACCTTAAAAAAAAAAGGATACCATAAAAGCCTAAAAAAGTCCTAATACAAAAAAAAAAAAAAACTAATACACACTCAAATTCTTTTTTTGTGTGTGTGTGGCATCACTGCCTTGGTGGGAGTAGTACATACTGAAATTCCTAAACAAACAGCCTAAAGCCTGAAAAAAATACACATGACACTTATGATAGGATACAAAGCATGGGGCAAACATGACACACAAGACTCAGATACAGAGTATGCAAAGGCACACAGGGCAGAAACACAAATAACACACATTACACAGGACACATAATACAAGAAAAATATGACCAGACACATGGTACATATGAAACACATGACACATGTGAAACAGCACACATAGGATACAGAATACATGACAAACAGACAACATGCTACACACGACACAGGGGACTTGACATATGCAACATAAAGACACACACAAGACACATGACAAGACACACAACACTGGAAATACAGGACACGTGATACACAGAACACAGAACACAGGAAATGTGATATACACCACACAGGACACAATACATACAGGGCACACAGTATACTGAAAACGGCACATATGATATACATGATGGAGGACATACAGGATACACAGGGCACATATGACATATGTGACACAGGGCACACAGGACACATAAGACATATGAATAGACATGTGAACCAATGCATGGGACCCTCCAGAGCCCTGGTGGCCATCCAGAGTGTATAGGGAGAGCAGAGTTGGGACATGCGCCATGACAGAAGGCTTGTGGATTCAACAGTGGCAGTCCATGTCACTGTAGGGAGTGGCTAGCATTCACAGAACACTGACAGGGTGACCCCTGAGGCCCTGGTGATGACCCAGAGTACTTAGGGTGGGTGGCCAGCATTTCTTGAGTCCTGAAAGGAGAACCACGGAGATACTGGCAGCAGGCCAGTGCACAACTGCACACCACAAATTCTGACAGTGGTCCTACGGAGGCACTGGTGGCAGCCCACGGCATCTAGTCAAAGGCCAGAGGGACTGCCGAGGCTCTGCTGGCACTCCAGAGCACTAGGGGTTTTTAGCATTCCCGCAAGCCTGACATTGTTCCCCCTGAGTCCCTGGTAGTGTCCCAGAGCACCTAGGTGGAGCACGGGGCCCATGAAACCCAACAAGGGAGGCAGGGAGGCACCAGTGGCAGCCCAGAGCACATGAGGGGAGTAGCAGATGGCAACAAACCTCTTACAAAGGGCTTCAGTGGTGCCAGAGGCATACCAGAGCACTGGGGGCATGGGGATTGGTGGCTAGCATTTCCAGGAAGGACCCTTCAGAGGGATGCTCGCCTCCATGGCATCAGGAATCGAGTCCAGACAGGAGACAGAAACTGTATTCTCACATCACCTTATATATAAACTGGGAATGCAAGCCCCTCTCATCACAGGTAACAAAGTGGGATGTACCCTAACTCTTGGGGGTATGTTAGTTCATTGGAGGAGAAACCTAACACCAGTGTTGGGGACAGGTAAGGGGGAGTGGCTGTCCCATGAGCAGTGTGAGCAAAAGCAACATTCTTGTCCCTAGAGATAAACCTTCTGGCCAGAGAGCATTGAGCCAGGTAAGAGGTGAATTGAAGGTAGTGCTGTTAGGGGAGACTATTATGGGGGTTAATCTTGGTTATGTGAATGTGTTTGGGACTCATCTCTAGGCCAAAAGTATGAAGGCCTTCTTCTAACTAGAATCCTGACCTGCCAACCTTCTTAAGATATGAGAATAAGGAATTTGTCAACATATACTTTCTTCCCATTCCTATTTCCCTTTTGTTTTCTGTATAAAATTCAAAGGAGGCACTGAGGCTCCATGACATTATTGCCTCCTGCTTAGCTTTCTAAAGGAGCAGGTGGTGATTTCAAGGACAAAGTTGTGACTATTACTAGAAGTTCAATTATACAAAATTCTTTTCACCCAGGCATGTGTGTCAGGCCCCTTCAAGCCATCTCCCAATTGTTTAATTACTTCAGAGCTAGGGATGACTTCAGTTCATCCTTAAATGTATTGAAAAAAAATTTTTAGTTAACATCTAAATAAATGTTTCCCTTAAATCCCTGCAAATGCCTTCTAATCAAAGCCAAATTATGTATGGTTACATTGTACAAATAAGGGAGTCACATAAAATTTGTGACTCCATATTAATTTGCGACTCCAATTAATGTGAGTCCATATTAATCATCAAGCGAACAGTTTATTGTAACAGTCCAGTGACTTTTGTCCAAAATGTTCCATTGTGGTAGAGTCCCACAGTGTCTCTTAGACAGCATTAGTAGTCGTAGAAATGGTTATAAGTCTCTAAAGGGTAACAATCGTCACTCTCACGTCTTCGATGTCCTTTTGATGATATAGATAACTTCAGCACCACGTCTCTGGGCTACTATTATAGGATCTTAGCCATACTATGGGAAAGCTGGAAGGTTCTCAGATGAACTGACCTGGGGTCTTATTTGCTTCGAGACTGGAGTTTTTTCCAGGAGTCATGGAAATGTGGGAGAACCAGCAGCTTCCATCTCACTCAAGACCAGAATATTCCAGGAGACCTGAAGCGTGGGTTCCAGCTACCTAAGGGTGTGGATAAGCAGCGGCTTCAAGACAGTTCCAGGAGATGCTGCAGCAGCGTCCTGCGCTTTCTATACCATTCTCCCAGATCCACAGGTCCTGCCAGGGACACTGCCTCATCATCCATCTGGGTCTTCTCAGAATCAGCTTTTTCTGAAGAGGTGAAAATGTATTTAGCTGCCCTAATTTTGTTAGAAGCTTTTAGTGGGGAGAGAAAAAAATTGAGCTAAAAAAGCTAAATCGAGTTTGTTATAACTAAAATTTCTCTTCTTCCCTCCTTTCTGTTTTGCTAATGGAGATCTTAAGCCACTGTGAGCAATCTTAATGCACTCGGAATAATTGAAAAGACTAAAAAGAGTCTTAATAAATTTGGTCAGGTGTTTTTGAACTCACTCATAAAACATATATTTTACCTAAATTTATAAGTGTGACTGCAGGCTTAACTAAGCTGTACAGCTCTTCAGGCTTTTTATGTTGTCCACATACAGCCTATTCCCTCTCCCCTGTTTCCCACATTTGATGGTGGCCCAGGGCACCGAGGGGGAGCAGAGGGGACCACTAACTGTGACTGGGGATGCTGAGGATCGGTGGTATCCCAGACCTCCTAGGGTAAGGTGACCAGATGTCTCGCTTTTTAACAATTCAACAATGTCCCGTGGCATTTTAAAATTAAAATAAATATATTACAATGCTATTTTTGTGTTGTATGAAAATTTTTGTTGCTCCATATAGACAGAATTTTTAATCAAAAAAGCCCCTTCCCCCAGTCAATGGTGTCCCATTTAAAATCTGGCCACTTTATCCTAGAGAGAATAGCCAGCATGTCCTGATCCCTGACTTGGGGGCCATAGAGGCTCCAGCTACTCTCAGAGTGCCAAGGATTACAGGCCTGTAGACAAAAAACACGGCTGTGGTCTGCCAGGGCCCAGGACGTACCCAGAGCATCTACAGAGGACCACGAACCCCTACAAGGGGGCTGTGGAGGCATTGGTGGTTCCCACAGTGCCTAGACGGAGTGACAAATATTGTCAGGCCACCGATGCGCCAGCAGCAGCCAAGAAAGCCTAGGAATACTGACCTGCATACCGCACACCCCAATACACAGAGTTTGGAGGCTCTGCTGACAGCCCAGAGCACCTAATGGGAGCTTGGGGGACTGTAAGCCCCAACATGTACACTGCTGATGCAAGGAGGCAGCCCAGAATGGCCCTGGTGGGTGACCAATATGCCAGGGAACCTGACAGGGGGGCTTGGGATGCAGCAGCAGCAGCAATAGCAGCCCAGAGTGTCTATCAGGAGTGGCAAGCATTCCCAGAGCCCCGAGGGAGGGCCTGCTGATGCCTTGGTAGTGGCCCAGAGGTTGGTCTTAGTGGGAGCAGGGTGTGGGAGGGGGGAGGCTCCGACAGGTGGACCCTCCAAGGTCTAGTGATGGTGCAGAGGCCCTAGAGGAGGAAGAGAGGATGCTGAACACGGTCTGAGGACCTAGAGGGGTGCTGACAGCAGCTCAGACCACTTAGGGTGTATGGCTAGCAGTTCCAGAATGTGTCTGCAGCACAGAAGGCCTCAGTATGCCCAGAATCCAGTCAGTGGCCACGAAGAGGCAGGAAGCATCCCAGAGTGTCTCTGGTCCCTAGTCTGCCAACCCTGAACCCCAATAGGAGTTTGGGGGAGGCTCTGGTGGCTCCCCAGAAGACCTAGTGTGAGCTGGTGGGGCTATGATCTCTGACAGTGAGCCTTCTGAGGCACCTGCTGAAGCACAGAGAACATGGTGGGAGAAGCTAGAATGATCAGAACCCTCACAGGGACCTAAATTACTTAGGGTCTAGGGGGAGTGTGTGTGGGGGGCAGGCACCCTGACAGGGGCAGTTAGAGCTCCAGCTGCAGCCCTGAAAGCCTAGGGGGCACGGTAAGCATTCCCTGAACCCTGAGGAGGGGTGGGTGAGGTGCAAAGACCATGGTAGCAGCCTGCACACCCCCAAAGCCTGATTGGGGTGGGCTGGGGAACACCAAGACCCTGGTGCTGACCCAAAATGCATATTGGGAGCAGTGGGATGCTATGAATCCCTATAAGGTACTTTCTGAAGCTCAGACAGCAAGCCCTAGAGCAATGGTACGCACACTTTATCCCCATGGGAGCTACGTACAAAATGATCAAATCGAAATGATCTACCGACTAAAAAATGCAAAACATATTTTAATTTATTTATGACATTTATTCATACATGCATTGAGACTTCTTTACATGTACAATGTATGTTTATGTCCCTTGCATAATCACGAGTCCACATTGCACAACACAACACAATTGACTATGTACATTTTTTTTTTCATGACCTGAGTTTACTCTGAAGACGTGCACTGAATGGAATGAGCCAGGGATACCTGGTCCAGACAGTAGCTGCTGACAGCCAGCCTGAAGTACACTTCCAAATGATCATCAGACATGGTGGAATGGTACTTGGACTTCATGATCTTTATGTGAGAAAATGCTGACTCACATGAATAAGTAGAGCTGAATTATGCAGTCAAGGAGATAGCACATTTACTCAGGTTTGGATACTTTCCCTATGCAAATGAGTTCCAGAAAACTGCTCTGGACTTCAACGGAATGTTGTCTTATAGAGTCAAAAATCTCCCATTCCATATGAAAGTGATATGTTTTGTCTTCTTACTTGGTCCAGCTCCCCCACTCACTTTAATACCCTTTCTTATGTTTAAGAGAGAAAAAATAAAAAAGCCAGGTCTACAGATTGGCGACCTGTCTGCCAGTCTGTCTGCACTTAGTGCCATTGTTTGCACATGTGTTTTACACCTAAGATTGCATCTGATTGGCAGCACTCTGTATCAATTAACTAGCAAGATTGATGATAGGTTTGCGTCTATTTTTTTAATGTCATGCCATCTACCCACACTACACTTATGATCAACTAGTAGATTGCAATCGACGTATTGAGCAGCCTTGCCCTACAGCCTAGGAGAGGAGTGGCTAGTATTCCCAGGACCCAGATAAGGGCTGACTAAGGCCCCTGATGTGGCCCAGTTCATCTAAGGGTAGCAGTCTACAGGCCCTGAACCTGGGTCAGCCAGCCCTGACTATGGGCAAGAGCTGTTAGGGAGAGCAGCTGGCCATCTCTGAAACCTAACAGGGGGTCCTGGAACAGTAGGTAGAGAGGTCTGGGTGTCCTCATGCAAATATGGAGAGGCCGTAACCCTTTCCCTATATTCTGCTGAACTCGTTGCATCTTAACAGCCCTCTATGGGCGTACAGAGTGTCCAGACAATGCTCCAGATGTGCTGCCAGGTCGCACCTGGGATTGGTGACTCCGTATTTATATATGCAGTGGTCATGACTCACTCTCACGGTGCTGGCATGGCCCACTGGGCCACAGGAGCTCTCTATGGGAATATGGAGCCACCTGGACTCTCTCTCAACATGATGGTAGTCCTGTCTCAGGCTGCAGCAGCTTCCTGTGCATATGTGAGGCAAACTGACCAAAGAGACTCCATTTTGCTGTCAACTGAATAACCAGCCTCATACCTCCTCTCATCTCAAAAGTTCCCCCGAGTGATTGATTTTAGAATGTACATTTATGAACCCAGGATCAGCACACTGTAATTAGCTTTGTTATTCTTTAGTATTGTTTCTTTTTGATGCTGTAACGAGGATGTTGTCATCCATCCTGTATCCTGTAATGCTCGCTAACTCTGAAAAAAACATTAACATTAATTTTGCTTTCTGCTTTTGTTATAGGCTTGCTTAAGTCCTTGATAAGTAATAAATTATGTTTTGCCTTATAAACTCACTGAAATGTCCACTACGAGCTACAATTTAAAGAATCGCTTTTAGATTCTCGCAGTCCAGTTATACTCAAATAAAAGACTCTTCTCCTTGGGGACTGGGCAGGCCTCTCTCCAATAGACTGTCAGCTGGGCTCCAATACCACGTCTCCATATAAACACACAGATTTACCAGGCCTCTGTCCAAGGGTTTCTGAGCTCACATTGGACCGTGGCATGTCACTACAGGTCATGCCCCTCTCTCCACGTGCTGGGGGTATATGTCATGGCCTGGTGGCTTCATATTTGTATACAGAACAGTCATTTCTCTCTCCCTAGGGTCTGGCAGGCCCCCATCTGGATGCAGGCATGCAGTTGAGGGACGAAAACAGGCAGCGGAAGGAGACAGGAAGCCATGGCAGAAGACAGGCTGTCAGCAGAAGGAAGCAGACAGGCAGTGGACAGAGGTAATTAGGCAGTGGAGGAAGGCAGGATGATAGGGGAGGGAGGCCAGTGGGCCATGGATGGAGACAGGTGTGCAGTTGAAGGAGATGCATGAGGAAGGCAGGCAGTAAAGGGAGACGGGGTCATGGAAGGTGGAAGCCAGGAAGCGTAGGGAGATGGGGGCAGTTCCTGGAGGGAGGGGGGAGGCAAGTGTGCAGTGGAGGCAGGGAGATGGGTAGAGGAGGGAGGCAGGCGGAAGGGGAAAAGCAGGCAGGGGATGGAGGAAGGGCCAGTGGAAGGAGGCAAGGAGACACGGAAGGAGGCAGGCCTGAAGGGGAAGAATGCAGGTGGGCAGAACAGAGTGGCAGGTGGACCATAGAGTGAGGCAGGTGAGCAGTGGAGGGAGGACGGTGACAGGTGGAGAGAGACGGACAGGCAGTGTAAGGAGGCAGGCTGGCATTGGAAGGAAGTCGCTGGGCAGTGGAACATGGCAGGCAGACAGTTCAGGGAGGCAGGCCGGCAAGTAAGATAGCAGGTGGGCCGAGGAGGGAGACAGGAGGGCTGTGGAGGGAGGCAGATGGCATGGGAGGGAGGAAAGCAGGCAGTGGATGGCGGGAGGCAGGCCACAGAGGTTGGCAATGGGTGTACAGAGAGCCAAGGTCTACTTTCCGAGGTGCTGGAGGGCCTGGCCATGGAGAAGCCCAAGCTCCTGGCCAGCTCCCTAGGGGTATACTGAGCAGCCAGGCTCTCTCTTGATGCACTTCTGGGCCAGTGGGTCCCTATTTGCATACAGGAAGGCCAGGTCTGCCTGTGAATGTGCTCCCGGACCCCCACCTGCCAGCTGCTGGCTCCTGATGGGCATGGAGAACAACCCCTCTCCCGATGCACTCCTGAGCACCTGGAGGGTCATCTCAGCTCCCCAGATGCCAAGTGAACAGCCAGCCTCTCTCCAGATATGCCTCTGAGCCCTGTGGGGCCTTGGTGGCAGCAGCCTATGAGCCTACAGATCAGCAAGGCCTCTCTTCAAAGGCACTGTTGGCCCCTGGAGGGCTGCAGTGGTTCCTCAGAAATACAGAGAGCAGCCGGGCCTTTCAACTGACACACTGTTGGGTTCCGTGGGCTTTTCATTTGCATATTGACCCGCCGGCCAGGTCTTCCTCTTGACAGGCTGCCTGGTCGGTTGCCTGAGCCTGACTCACAACCTGTTGAGTGCGCACCTGGCCAGGTGTTTCCCTGTTTGCTTACTTGGGGCGATCTGGTGGTCCCCTACCTGGCTGCTGGACCCCACTGGCTGCGGCAATTCTCTGGACCTATAGAGGGACCAGGTCTCTCTCCTGATGTGTTGGTGGGTCCATGCTGGGCCCGGGGGTTTCCTATAGGCATACTGAGGGGTCAGATCTGCCTCCCTAAATTCTGGTAGACCAGGCCAGGCCGAGCTGTGGGGGCTCGCTGTGGGCTTACTCACGACCACTCTGTACGGACATAAAGATCAATCAGACTTTTCTCTGACTTGCCATGGGCCGCTGCGTCTGTCTACTTAAGTTCTCGAAGCACCTATGGAGCGGCCAGACTTAAAATACTGAACAATGGTGACAATGGATATGATCAAATTATTGAATTGTGCCACATGCGGATGAAGTCCTGATAAAACTGTTTTTAAAAGAAAAGAAACAATGTTACCCAGACAAAGAAAAGGAAACTCTATTGTTGGGAGTGCAGGCAAAACAGTAGGTACAGGGAAAAGTATTTTCACAAGGAAAGGAAGAGAGAGGGGAGAAGAGATAACGGGGGTGGGGATGGAGAAAAGTGTAAGCAAACAGCTTAATTAGAAATGAAGGCTACACGCATGGATATATAACTACAAGAAGAAATAGAAATCAATAATGAAAAGAAAAGAAAGGAACAGGGAGAAAGGTTAAAAAGAAAAAGAGCAAAAGCAGAAAAATGAAAAAGAAAAAGGAGGCATGTCTGGCGTGAGGAGACTAGAGTAATCTCTATGCATGGGTCTCTGTCACTGTGGGCCCCACTACGAAAGCCACCACGGCTACTGCGTGGCTCCAGCAAGGGTTCCACAAGTAAGGAGGACAGACGAAAGGGTTCCAGGGAGAAGGGAGGGAAAAGAATAAACTTAAAAATAACTGTTAAAAAAAGTCAACTACTGTTAAGGTCTGTATTGGGGGACCAAGAGGTTTGTAAAATTATTGGAAAATTTATTTAAGAGTGGTACTAAAAATAATAAATATAATAAAAATAAGTTTCACTGGGAAAGGAGAGAGAAAATAGTAAGAAATAGTGGATGGGAAGAGTAAAAGGTACAAGTAAACCCTCCAAAAAGAATATATATATTCTTATATTTATATATTCAAAATAACATATATACATGATTTTAAAATACACAAATATATAGAGTGATACTTCAGTTACCAAACTGAATTGACTCCAAATTTATATTCAATCATCAAAAATTTTGAAAACTGACCATGGTTTTTCCCATAAGGAATAATGCAAAACCAAATGATTGATTCTGAAGACCCCCAAATTACACTTAAAAATCAAATTTTCCAGGACTTGAACACAAAGTTAAGAACCTTTTGTTGTGGACATACTCCCTTAACTCTCTAAACAACCAATAAATATAACACATTAAATATTGAAACACAATAGAGTAACTAAAATTCACTTATTTTTTGTGTTAAAGCCTGTGGGCTTTCGGGACAGTATACTTGACATAGAATTCACTTTAAACCCCCACTCGCCTTCTCACACAGAAACAGAGTGAGCCTATCTTTTACAGGCTTGTGGTTTGGCAATGGCTTTTCCTCTGAAGTAATGAAGGTACTATTGGACATTTTATCACCACCCTCCCACTTCCTCCCTCCCCCAAAGAATCTGGTCTCCTCACAGTTGAACACTTGCTGGGGAAGAAACCTTCGGCCTGTCAAATTCAGTCATGACTTAATCAGCATTGTCTTTATTTGCACTCTCCCCTTTCCCCATGCTTCATGACAGTATATATGCCTGTTCTCTTTTGAAACTTTCAAACCAGCCCTGGCTGGATTTGAACACCATGACTGCTCACCTGAAACTTCCACCACCTTTTTTTTTTCAATTGTTCTGGAGGCTTTTAGCCTTCTTGTATATCACTGTCTCAGATACATTATTACCATCGAGTTGTTTCTGATTTGTCCAACATCACAGTAACTTTTCAACACCTATGATGGTCATAGTTAACTGGTTAACTATTTCATGCCTTTCACCCTACTAGTTTCTTTAATCACTTTGCCCTCTCTCACAAATATTGATAATGTCAATGTAAGCCCTGATATGTTCAGTCACCAAATCAAACAAGTGTCAACCTGACTCAAATTCTGCAATCATTTCTTTAACTCTTTCATGGTACTCAAAATTTTCTTTTTAGCTTTCCAGCTGGTATCCCTAATTTTCTCTGAATCCGCGGGTACAATATTTTATGCAACCAAAGCACAGAAAAAGCACAATTACAAATGTTTTAGTGCACTAATACGACCACTTTCTGTTGTCTGAGTGAGAGGGTACTTACTCTCGGTCTTTCAGAGTTGTTTTGTTTGTTTGTTTTCAAGTTGGGTTTTCAGTTAGACTATTGAATGAAGTTATAAACATTGAGCTGATTTCTTTGTCTTCAAACTTTGCTGTTCTAGTAGTGGAAATTATAAGTGCGGAGTCTTTCAACAACTGTGGTATCATCATATTTAGAAGGAAAAGAAGTAAGAAGTAGATTATATTTAGAAGGAAAGAGCAATGTGATGGAAAGAAAATGAGAAAAGAAATATTGAGAAGCAGAAAAAGAAGACAGAATGTAAAAGAAAAAGAAGAAAAGGGAGACTTGGCTTGGGTTGGGAAGCTAAATGCTTTTGCAACAATCACCTGCAATGACGCAGATGTCATTGGGGGGTGCACTTGTGGAAAAAGAGGAAAAATTGTCACTTATGAAGGGATGTGCATTTTTGTGTCTGTCAATATGTGCATGCTTCGGCTTCAGGGTGGTGTGTGGTCCACAGGGACCACAGTATGTAGGAGAAAGAATAAAGGGGGTTGGGGCGTGAAAACATTGAGGAATAATCAAAGCAGTCAGTCCACAGAGAAGAATATTAGGCCAGCCCAACTGTGACACAACATCCTTCACTGACCCATAGTCATAGAGGGGACAACACTGGAGACACAGTTTGTGAAATGTGCTCAATTTGACCCCACAACTCTGAGGTGAATAACTGAGTGTGACAGAACAGCAACAGGAGCAGATCAAGGAAGTCTGGAGGGAGTACCAAATATAGTCTTTGGGGGCTGAGCCCCGGTGGCGTAGTGGTTGTGCGCGGGACTGCGGCCCACTGGGATGGAGGTTCGTTTCCAGCTCCACAGAGCAAAGGCTGGGCCCCCTACTCCCACCACCTGAGGGCAGTAATTCTCCCCCCAACCCCCCCCCCCAAATTGTCTTTGGGACCAGGGTGTGGTACCCCAACAGGCTCAACCAGAAAAACACTCCAAAAAGTCAACAAACAAGTCCTTGAAATAATTACAGGCACTTTTTTTTGTCATTGGTTTTGTTTTCTTTTGTTTATTTTTTTGCTCCGTCTTGTTTTTGTGCACATTATAATTTCTGCAGGTCTATCTAGATATAATAGGCTTGATGATCAGTCAGGAGGAGAAAACAATGGGACAAATGGTTCTGACAGGACATGGGAGAGAGGAAAGTAGGGGAAAGGAAGTGGTGTTAAGAAACTCATGAACAAGGGAAAAACAAGTGATCCAAAATCAGTGGTGAGGAGGGTGTAGGAGGCCTGGTAGGTTTGATCAAGTGTAATATAAGGGAGGAATTACTAAAATCCAAATGAAGGCTGAGCAGGATAGTGGGACAAGAGGAAAGAAGTAGGAGGCAAAGGGCATTTATAGAAGTCTAAATAAAAACATGTACATATGTTAATATATTTATATATGAAGATAGGGAAATACTTCTATATGCATATATTTATAGGTTTAGTATTAAAGTAGCAGATGGACCTTGGGCCTCCACTCATGTACCTCCTCAATGCAAAAATACCTTGTTCTATTAAACTGGCATTCCATAATGCTCACCTTCCTGACAGGATCACTGAAGACAAATGTGTGCATAAACAAAAGTGGTGAAGAAAACTGATAGTGCCTGGCTATCAAAAGTTATAGCATCTGGAGTCTTAAAGGTATGAAGATAAAAACGCATCCATTTAGCTCAGAAACAATAAAGCCCAGATGGGAGAAGCACACCAGCTTCTGTGAACACAAGGTGCCGAAGGGATCAGGTATCAAGCATCATATAATTGTGTGTTAATTTTCTCGACACAATTTCTGAAGACAAAGTGGGTGCATAAGCAAATGTGGTGAAGAAAGCTGATGGTACCCAGCTATAAAAAGATAGAGTGTCTGGGGTTTTAAAAGTTTGAAGGTACATAAGCAGTCATATAACTTAGAAGCAACAAGGCACACATGGAAAAAGCACAACAGCGGGTGTGATCACGAGTTGTCAAAGGGATCAGGAAACAGGTATCAAAAACAGAAATCAAATTGTTGTGAATGAGGGAGAGTGCAATTTAGGGACCCAAGATCCACCTATAGGCAACTGGATATCTCCATACAGAAGGATCTCTGGGAGGAGAGGACCTAGTCAGGGTTCGGTGTAGCAACGATGAAATATACAACTTTCCTTTAGTTCCTAAATGCTTCCAGCCCCCCCCTCACCACCTCCTGTAACTATCATGATCTTCGTTCTACCTTACAAATCAAACTAGACCAGAGGATGTACACTGGTACAGATAGGAACTGAAAACACAGGAAATCCAAGACAGATGATCCCTTCAGGACCAGTGGTGAGCGTGGCGATACTGGGATGGTGGGGGGTGGGTAGAGTGAAAAGGGGGAACCAATGACAAGGATTGACATATAACCGTCTCCCTGAGTGATGGACAACAGAAAAGTGGATGAAGGATGATGTCGGATAATGTAAGACAGGACAAAATAATATTGATAAATTATCAAGTGCTCATGCGGGAGTGGGGAAGGAGGGAGGGGAAAAATGAGGAGCTGATACCAAGGCTTCAAGTAGAAAGCAAATGTTTTGAGAATGATGATGGCAACAAGTGTACAAATGTGCTTGATACAATGTTTGCATGTTTGGATTGTGAAAAGAGCTGTAAGAGTCCCCTATAAAATGATTTAGCAAAAGGTGGAGGGGAGAAAGTGTTGCTGGGATTAGAAACTCAGACTTGGCAGTGAGGGCTTCTGCACCAAGCAACCAGCTCCGTCTGTAATTTGTGCAGGGCCACTAGATACTGTGGCGGTAAGTGTGCATGTGCGCATGCGTGTGTGTGCACGCGCGTGCACGTGGAAGGGGAAGGCAGGAAAGTGACTTGGGTGGCTGGTCAGTGGTGAAGAGAAAACTCAGCAATGTGTGTCCTTGATGGTACAACCAACCACCTGAGATTACCCAACTCCACGTGGAGGCTGCACTCTCCCCCACTCGACGACTTGTTTTCACAAACTCTGCCTTTGAGATGCCTTTCTCTACTTGGTTTTTGAGTTGTTTTTATGGCTCTGGGAGAGCCTAGGTTTTCTGTTTTGTGGGATTTTCTGGTCATTGTTCTCCCACATCTTAAAGTGACTGAAATGCAATGCCACTCAGCCAATGTCAACTAATAGCAATGCTGCGCAGGGTTTCTGGAACAGATAGCGTCATCTATTCCCGATGGAGTAGCTCATCTTTGAATGGCTCATCTTTCAGTTAGCAGTTCAGGAGAGACTGTCGTTGCTAGGTGCCATGAAGTCCATTTCAACTGAGAGAAACCCTCTGTACAACAGAAGGAAACACTGCCCAGTTCTGTGCTACCTTCTCATTTTTCCTTAGGTTTGAGCCCATTGTTGTAGGCACTGCGTCAGTCCATCTTATTGATGGTCTTCCTCTTTTTCACTGTACCTCTGCTTGGCACAGCATGATGTCCTTCTCCAGACATTTGTCTCTCCGGGTAATATATTCAAAGTAAGTGAGATGAAGACTCACCATCCTTGCCTCCAAGGAACAGTTGGGTGGCCTTTCTTCCAAGAAGGATTTGTTTGTTCATTTGGCCATGGTGCTTTCAATATTCTTGACCACAACCACAGTTTGATTGCAAAGGAAGAGACTAGTTTATCTCGATGACAAATGTGAAAGGAACACAGGAAAACATTAATTCAGGATGTGTTCCAAGTGTTCTTTACTAGATTTCCCTTTCTGAGCCACAGTACACTAAGACTCAGACCACAGAGGACAGTTGTCTGACAGCAACTGTCCTTCTTTCCTACTCTCTATTAGAAACTTCACCCACCTGTCCTTAGTTGACCATATCTAACCTCCCTCTGCCTGGCTGAGCTGACTTAGTATTTTTGGCAGTCAGCTAATCTGGTGTCAATTTGAGGATTAAGATTATAGGGGTGGAGTCTAGCTTGTCATTCAGGAGATAGCCAATGTGACCTCTGTGTGGGCATGGCTTTCTCGTGAGAATTCTGGAAAATCCAGCCGTATTTCCCCCTTGGAGATGAGAGACTCAGTCCCTTGGAAATTCTCTACTGACAAGACACAAGGCTGACTTCTGGGAGACATCCCGGAGGAGAAGTCTCATGGACTTACCCTGATGGAACCAGACCTCTGAAGCCATGTAGACTCATGCCAGCACTGATATGCTTGAGAATCCAGTGCTGAGATGCCTATAATGCCACTGGATACACAAGACTTTGCACCCACTGGCCTGTGATTGTTCTGGTGTCTTTGCATGTGCTTTGTGAGTCTGAAGAGGACTTATGGATTGGTATCAGACATATAGGCTAATATTGAACTTATGACCTTGGACTGAGCTGGGATGTTTTCTTGATGTACAGTTGCCCTTGTATATAAACCTCTTTCTTATACACATATGCATGTTTATGTATTTGTTTCTATAGTCTACCTGGACTAACATAGTATTTCATCTCTATATAGAGTCAGTCTATAAATGATTCCAATTTGCCTGCTTCTGCAGAAGACAACTGTTTTCTCTGTCCCACAGGCTGAAGAGGTGATCCAGCTGTATGTCTGCCTTGAATTTCTCTGAGGGTAAAACAATCTGACCTGACTGTGGCAGTTACATAATCTACTGATAACTCGAGCAAAGGGGTGGAGTCTAGCCTGTCAATCGGGTCATAGACAACAATGCCTCTTTGTGGACAAGGCCTTTTCCTGAAGATTCTGGGAACTTGTCTTCCTCTCTGGAAGCTGGACACATGCTCTCTTTGCTTCAAATTCATGTTGCCAAGCCACATGGAGCGTTTCTGATGGCAGCCAGAGCCCTGGAGCTGGAGGAGCTACAAGGAGACCCACGCCAGCCCTAAGATGCTTCACTGCCATCGACTCTCCAATACTTTCCACCCACTGGCCTGTGATCTTCCTACATCTTGTATCACTGATTGTGTTGCATGAGTCTAAAGAATTTATAGATTGGTATCAGACATATGGGTTAATATTGGACTTAAGAACTTGATCTGGACTGGGCTGAGATGTTTTCTTAATATACAATCACTCTCTGACTTGTAAAATTCTCTCTTACACATAACTGAATGTCTCTGGATGTGTTTCTCTCATCAACTCAGACTAACACAGTATCCTTCTAGCCTGAACTGTCATCCAGTGCCTTCTGACCCTTAACAAATCAACAGGTCAGAAAGGAGCTCTTTCCTAGCGTTTTGGAGACTATCAGTTGTTAAAGAAGTCACTGCCTGATCTTTCTTCTGCAGAGCAGTTAGTGGATTTGAATTGCAACATTGCAGCCCAAAGCTGACACCGTCCCTCACTGGGCTACCAGGGCTCTGAAAAGACCCTGACCCTCAGCAGGCCTGGGTGACCCCTGTAGCATCAGAGGTATCCGTGATCTTCAGCATACTGCTCCTCCCAGTGCCTCTCATCTCAGAGGTGGCCAACCAAGAGAAGCCACTCTGCTCGCCATGGAGATAGCAGGTCTGCCAGAGCAGGTGCTCAACTTCCAATCCACCTCCTTTGAGAGAAGACCTCAGTGCTATCCAGTCAATTCTGACTCAGAACTAACTTCCAGGATAGAGGAAACCAACTCCTTTGAGTTTCTGCGGCTGTCATTCTTCACAGAAGGAGGTCTCATCATCCTCACGCAGAGTGGCTGCTGCTTTCACACTGTTGACATTGCAGTGAGCCGCATGCTGTATAGCCCATTCAGGAACCGGGAGGTCCTAGACATCATTTTCATAGCCGACGCAATTTCCTTCAAACAGGGCTGTGGGGTCACTTTAAAATTCATGACAGGAAGAGAAAATACCTACAATCCAGCACTGCTGAGCTGGTGATTAGGGAGTGAGAGAACAGCAGGCTGAATTCTATCTGACTGTTGGTCCCACGGCCTCATCTCCCTGTAGCAGCACAGTGCTCATCTCGAGAATCCCAGCAATGCTGACAGCCTGCCACTTCAGAAGCAGCCCACCTCTGCATTTTCAACGCACTTGGAGGAAGAGTGGGGGCAAGAGGGCGTGGAGGCATTTTTAACACACCACAGCAGGACAGTCCATCTGCACCTCCATAGTCGCTGTTTATATTTAAATGACAGACAAGCAGAAAAATCTGGCAAGCAGGGATAATGGAGGGAACTGAAGGGTCAATTGCACAGCACATTTTCCGTTTAGATTCAAGGTGTTGGGGTCACCTGGGCCACTTCTGATGGCGGGGGGTATAGGCTGGCTGTATCCATACACCTGCAATGTCTGGAAAGAGGACTTGCAGCTCCATGCACAAATAAATAGCCAGCCGATGTGGTCTGACAGGGCCAAGCAGCATGTCTGGAGAGAGT